>JTDE01000776.1:135807-193262 GCA_014338405.1 Paragonimus skrjabini miyazakii
ACATCTAATATTGCGTGTTCATTGATTAAGAACAACAATACTCCATCCGTATTATGAACAAATTCGTTGAAAGACAAACGCTGGTAGATACCAGTAAATTGTATTGACTCATCAGTACCAAATAAAAGATATTGTAAAAATCTTCAATTCAATAACAAGGAGGTGAGCATCAAGCAATGTGACATGAGTGATGCTCACTATAGATTGGGCTTATGGTAGCCTCAATGCCTTTGAACACACAAACCTGACTTAAACCGGTTCACCGTGACAGCGTTAGGAAATGTGAAGTACCGTGGGTTGTGATGGCAAACCGAGATGGTAATGGTGGATGTCGGCACCACCACTCCAATCGATGACCCTGCGATTAGGACTGATTCTAGTCCCGGCAGTGGCGAGGATATGCATTACTGATGAGCTCTAATGTGAGCGAAACTCGAGTTTAGTGCTTCTTTTCGAAAGAGGGCCAACTGGAAGGTCTACGGGAATGCGAGAGCTGCGATCAATTGTTGGTGATGTTCAACTTGAAAATACCTAACTGTATTGACGTCCGTAAGTTTGGGAGGGGACTTGATAAAACTATCAGTTTCGTTTAATTCCGCATGACGCCAGCCACCATAAACTCACCTCAAAGTGGACAACATATCTATTCACGCCATTTGGACACTGAAAAGACGAAACACTATCCTGAGCTGCTCCGTCATAAGCAGTATTTAGACTGATGGTGGGCTGGTTACTAATAGTTTCGGTTCATGTGACATGAATGACACGGTTTCAACCTTTTGATGTTTTGGGTTTCGCCCGACGGACGACTCTACTGCGATTCAGGTTGGATAAAATCGGAGTGTACAACAGTACACTCTGAACCAACAAGGTAATTTATTGATCGGTTCCATGAAAAAGTAGAAACGATCGAGAATGACGTGGTTATTTTAAAAAATTGTTGGTTGAACCTCCGTAGGTATTAACTGCAGCCAGTATCATATCCGAGTTATCTTCTAGTGATGTCTTCATCGAATAGTTTCAGAAAGATACTCTTCGGTTCATGTTGAGATCAACATCATGCCATTACACCGATACGACCCAACAGTGTAACACGTTTTGTTGCGTTTGGTTTATGTAGATATACATAGATAATCACGTACGCTGTAACCGCTGTTCATCAATTTAACTACTGACGCCAAAAGTTTGATTTTGTTAGTTTGGTAGACAACACATTTTGACTTGTTTACATTTCAGACAACGGACCAATAACTGTTCCGTTCGACCTACACACAAATTATATCAACCGACAGTGACTGTTTGCTGAAGGTTACCAGAGATGAACACATTGGTACACTACCGCCTGTCTGAGCGAACGGGTGCTCTTCTAGAGAATCCGTTAGTAAGTCGGCTAATAATCATAACGATATCAAATATAACTGACGTATGTTCTTCACAATGATTGTGCCAGTGTCGGTTTCTGAAAACACGGTTAAACAGTTGTTACCATTTGCATTTCAGTCCAAACTTCCTCCGGAATATGAACCGTGGAATCGATTGATAGATGATCTGCCACATCTATTTCAAAACATGACAATTCGTGAGCGTATCAAACAGGTAAGCACACCGATCACTCATTTTTGCGTGCATGGAATATCTGGTACCTGATAGCTTCGAATTTAGTAGGTAAACTTCCAAGCTATTAGTAAGAAGCTTTTTCAAATATTTATGTCTCCTTAATTATGGGTTTCATATTACACGGGGATGTAACGAGACAGATCAAATTTTATAGAATTTGTATTACTAATAAGTAGCGTGGCAGATTTATGAATTCAGATGAGATCCAACTGTGAAAAGTCAGGGCTTCGGCTGGATTCGAACCAGCGACAAAAACATCATGCCTTCGATCCCCTGGATCGTTTGGTGGATTCCATATGAGACAGTGGGACGGGCGGGTAACCGAGTCCAAATGTGAAATTTCCGAGCTCCTGGCGTGGCTTCGTAGCTCAGCTGGTAGAGCGCTTGCCGCGTTGAGGCATGGTGTTTCTGTCGCTGGTTCGAATCCAGCCGAAGTCCTGACTTTTCACAGTTGGGTCTCATCTAAATTTATAGAATTTCATTTTGTAAACATCACTCTTGTTTATTTTTGGAGCTGGTTAGCTCCTTTCGGGAGTTTAGACAAGAAAATCACACAGCCGCCTAGTGTAGTATTAAGCAGCATCACAGTTCACACACTTGGAACGTTCGCACACATGTGTCATGTTTACAACATTAGTGCACATACAATGAGAGACGGTTGAAGCTTGTAAAAACAATCAAGCAAGTAATGTAAACAACGGTTTTCGTAATTAACTTATCAAAGCTGGATGGATGCACCCAGTACGACAAATCGTTTGGTTATAACAACTGTAGTAAAGTTAACATTGAGGTCTTCTGAACACAAAAACATTGGGTTAATGCGATTTATTGATAGCTCGTTGAAGAACCGCAAGATAAGTTTTGTTAAACGCGTTCAACACGGGCAGAGGAACAGCTATGCCTGTTTTGTACCACTTTTGCAAAGGCAGGTATATTCATAAGATAAAAGAGTGTACAGTTTGCCGAAAAACGTACATAAATTACCAAAATCAGAATAATTCTGCAATACTATATAGGTCGTCTTCGGTCAGCGGAACAAACCGGTGTAACCGGTTCAATGAATCATGCTGATAGAGGGAAATTTATGCGGAATTGATAATTGAAAATACAAAGAGTTGATGTTAGCTAAATTCCGGCGCATTGGTTAATGTCATATAACCCGGTCTAATCAAGGGACCAACATAAGCTAATCAAATGCACCACTGCAGATGTAGAATAACGCAGCGAAAAGTGCTAAAGGAGCTGCAACCCTGCCAGCTTACAATCTGAGGGATGGACGCAGTTATGTGTTTGATATTTTTAATGATCGATTGCGATTTTGCAAGGTTACGTCATTTAGTTTATGGATTTCATTACCGGTCACTACAGTGAATCCTCGTATGAAGTGATTGAGTAAGATGTTTTGATCAGCGTTTTGCGTATTTGATTCGACTTCCAGTCAAATGTTAGGCACTGCCAGTTTAACTTTAGTTAACGATGTTTCTGCTTTGGCTTGCTAATTCCAGAAATTCGGATGACGATCTGTGTTACTAAATTAGGACGACTAGCTAAGATTGACGTGATTACTGTGGCTGAGAAACCGACCAACTAGGTCAAACAGACTGTCTTTACTGTGAAGAAGTCAAGCGATATCCACTTGTAAACCCCTGCTAAACCATTGAATAGAATGCTACGAACAGAGTACAACAGTTCATCCACCATCGACGACACGTTGTCAGAACTGGGCCAAGCCCGATTTTTCACACAAGTAGACTTGTTTTCAGATCTAGAACAAACAGGGCAGGATGAACAGTTCAGTTGCCTGACTTTCAGTCGTTTTCTTTGATTACATTTGCCTTTGGAACGAAAGTGTCCGGCATAATTTTTCATTCAGACTTTTGAGTGGGATGTGTCGCAGACGATATGTTAATTTTTGGAAACAGTGGAAAGAAGTATAGCCAAAAGCTGGGAGCCTTCATATAAAGTTGCACTGACCAAAGAAATAGTCTGTCGCATGACACACTGCTGTTCCGAGCTTAAATAATGATCCTTTAAAGTCATGAGGTATGTAGTAGCTTCAAACAGACAAAATATAGACTCAGAGAAGAGAAGGGCCATGCTCACCAAATCAGCCGATGAGGATGTGAGAGCAGTATTACGACTGAATGGCATGACTAAATATTTGGGTCGACTCCATCTAGACTGGTCCAAAATGATGTATTCCATCTGCATGTTAACGATTAATAGGGTATCATGAAAGTGGGAGGAATAACAGTAAGGAGTATTCAGTAAAAGAAAACAAGTTATTACCGTGAGCTTCCATATTGAACTACTGCAACTATTTCTCGTTACCCATTGGGATAACAGTGAAACTTATCAGAGAATGGTAATATTGCAGAATGGAAAACCAATAGATCATAGGAGCAAGAGTATTTCACTCACACAGGGAAACGAAGCGTACGTTGAGAAGTAAGTAGTAATACTCATATTTGCCACGGAACAGTTCAACACTTACATTTTTGGTCGTAAAACTATATTTCGTACTGATCACACTGACGTTTTCAAAATTGCAGAAGGTGTCATCTGGTGTACCGAGAATCCAATGGAAAATGCTAATTAGACTGCACAACTGAGAAGACCAGTTTATCTGCCAGTTAAGGACACAGATGCACATAGCTAACATGCTGTCCAGAGCATATGGTAAAGATTCCTTCTCCAAACAGTTTCATCTTGACGCTATTGCCGTTATTGATTATACTATGACGGAAACCACCTCAAATGCAGACTACAAAGGAATAATGGCGTAAAATTCCACATCGAAATGACCGGTTTAAATAAGTAAAAACAAATGTCAACTTGAAAAGAAAAAGTTGCATGAAGAGCTAGCACCCTTTCTTATCGATCGTGACCCATTTACCCAAGAGAAAGTTTCGAAGGAAGATATTGGGGCATGTCCATCTAGCAAACACAGAGAAGAACAGCTGTGTTTGAAGAGCAAATGAGCTGTCCTCTTGACCTAGGATTTCAGGTCATGTAAAAGACCATATTGGGTGTCGGGATATTGACTTGAAACAAGCCAGGGAAAGGAAGTGGATGCATTAAGTTCCTCGGAGGCTTTCATAACTGATATCTGCGTATATCTTTACATTCATCAGCAAACAACATTCGGTTGTAGTAGGTCATTTTGGCGATTTCTGCGAGGTGGTATTGCTGAACCGTACCATCTCCAATGCGGCGGTTAATGTATTTTAAACCGAATTTGTGCGATATAGCTTATATGAGATTCTCTTCTCAGACAACTAGCTACACTTCCGTTGAAGGGAGTTCAAAGCGGTCGTCCAGAATAAGAGTTTTCTGCATCATACAAGCAGCTCGTTCTACGAACAGTCGAACTGCATGACCATAACAGCGGTCGGAAAGGGGAAAGGGTCCATTGTAAGTTGCTCACTTATTGGTAAGTGAGCAGTGTTTGATGTTATTCGAAAAACGGAATGCTCCTAGTAAAGCTGTGTTTTAAAGTTCAGCTTATAGAATATAGAAGAGGAGAACATGTAAGAATTCACCGACAATAGAGGAATTTCTAAAATCTCTACCACCGAACCAAACCAAATGACAAGTCGAAACGAAAACCACGACAAAGGAAAGTGCGATCTACTGGCTCTACAAGCGTACGACGAGGTATGGATGAAGTTGGTATCAAAAAACCCAAGGCGATAAACAAAAAGCTTAGTGATGGGAGACCTAGGCTATCGGCCATATAAAGTGGAAAACGGAGGAGCACTGATAAGGAGGAATCAGACTGGAAAAAGGAAAATGCGAAGAGATTGCATTAGGCGAACCCCTCGGTTTGAGGTCAAACAATGAACTGTGAGGAGCTGCATCCAATCAATATCGGCCACCCGACCAAACTGGCATGTGATCGAAGCGGTCAATCAGGATGACATTCAGGAATATTCATGGGTTTGACACAATAAACAACTAGGTAAAACAAGTTGAGTAAGAATAGCACGCGGTAAAACAAATCAGCAACAAGCACAGTCAAGCCAATCGATAAGGAAATGTAGCATTACGGACTGATTGGATTTCTTCATTTTACTGTTTTTCTTCTTCTAGTAAACGATAGATAGAGTTGGATTTAAACTGAAATCGTCTAATGCCACCAGTACTGTCATACTTTACTTTCACTATGGAGAACGACAAGTTTTCAACAATCTTACATGTAACGGTGAGTGTATAAAAAGGCTGATAGTATGTGTTCGGTTTTTGGCAAGCGCTTTGCTCCGGTGCGATCAAATGTGGACCGAAATTCTCTAACCTCACTGGTACACATCGATCTAGACAGACGTTGTAATGTATAAGAATTGAGAGAAACTTTCAGGTGTACCTTTCTAACAGACCGCAAAGTTAACGCCGTTTGAGAAAAGACACAAAACTGAGAAAAATGCATTATAGATAAAGTGATGTTTAGAAGACACTTCGCCAAGAATTTTCACAAATTACACTTCTGGATGATCCACTTTATTTGGTTCAGTTATTTTCTCTACTTCGTTTATATTAGCATTAGTTACCTCTGAAAACGTGTGACTATTAACCATATGTGGACTATCATTTTGCCCACGAAAGAAACAGTAAAGGTTGGTTATTTTTCTGTCAGAATTTGACTTGAAGATGGATTCCAATCATAAACCCAATTTACTTAAGTTTTCTTCGTAGTCACTGAGATATCTGACAACACTGGCCGCTCTGGTTTAACATGAATGAACTGCTTCTGTTTGACTTACACTTAAATAAACTATTTTCTCCCACAGTTACCCATGTTGGAACCTAGTTCACTGAACAGCCACGAAGAGCTCCGACTGGCGCACAAAATACTCGCATTTGCTGCTTCCGCGTACGTCTGGTTGTACGGGCAAGGTGGAGAGCCCGAGGTGAGTAATTTGTGTGCAAAAAACCATCGGAATGTCTTGTATTCAGATTGGATACTGTTCTTCTTTGGTGGTCATTTGACACTTCAACATAACATTAAACCGTCAGTCATTAAATTTATCTTCAAACCAGGCCAGCGTGCCCAACTTACTCATTTGGAATGCTGAACTGGCTGGCTTCAAATCTATAACTTCTAAAATAACTCACCTAATCAAAGAGTTCAAGTGAACGTATGCTTTGTTGGAGGTGTTGCATCAATTATCCAAGAGTGACTGAAACAAGTGAAGCTCTACAGACATTGTAGTACGTACGGTTTACAAAACACAACGACTTAATTGGCGGTGATCGTAACAGAAAACCAGAAGTTTGAAATTGTACATCCCATCAGCTCACTGTGACATTTCATAAATCCTTTGAAACTGAATTCATTCTGTGCACTTTCGTCGAAAGTGAGTAGTAAATTACATTGACTGAACTTTAGAAGTGTTTGCTTTTGGATGTATTTGTCTTAAGATCTAAGGTGTATTCGATAGATTTGCGGTCAATTGTGTGTTTTTATCTTGTTGGTCAGCTGTATGACGGTAGCACTACGTCAATTAGGTTCAACGCACAGGATATTAGTATCCGGTCAGCTACTGGAAAACAGTGTTCAGTTCGTTTCCAAAAGCCGACATTAGATTAGATAAAAAGTTGACGGTTCAGCTCTTCTCTACTTTATGCCTAAAGCGGTTGGTCAAATGATCAATGGAATAAAAAAACATATTGCCTGAAGTTCTACTGTTTTAACGAACTCCTCGGTTAGTTAATCCAATTATCTTTACTTTGTCGTGCATCTCTTTTCATGACATCTTCAAACAGAAGTTTCGGTGGCTCTGAACATGTGATATAAGGCACATGCAAAAGCATTTGCCAACGAAACAGTAGTATTTCGCCCACTGTCTGTTTTCAGTAATCTTCTAACAGTTCGATCAATTTCTTTGTGAGATGCTTCTGTCTTCTAATATGTTTCATATTATCAGCTTGATGACAGTACTGATAGGTTTGAATGTTCGGATATCTCACTTGTAACTCATTCTGGTCGCAACACATTGGTTTGGTATCCAAAAACAACACACAACTTTTCGCCTAGTTATGATACGACCGATAGACAATAGTTTATTTCGTGTTTGGCTCAAAAGGCCGAACAAATAAATTCATCACTGACAGTGGCCCCCTTTCATAGGGCAATCGTGGAATCTAAGTCGTAACAATAGACGTCTCCCGGATCTTGTACTGCTAGTGGGCTAGATACAACGCAACAAGAATTCCGGAGATACAAAACTAATCCACAAAATCTTTCGAAGAAACGAGGAACAAACCTTTACGATTGTACATACTCATTTGTAAAGGAGCAAGTTTTAGCCAATAGTGTATAATAAGACGCTGATTAAATATATTTAAAGATATCTGGTGTATTTGAGAAGTAAACCAGAACTATGGAAAAGTTCACCATTAGTGAAAGATACATGATTCAAAAGAACATTGAGGAAGGTATATATCCCTCTAGGTCATTCAAAACAATTCTCAACATCCGTGAAAATGTCCCCCTGTCGGAAGGCAACATAAATAAACGGTAGTGGAGAGGTTCCGTGAGATTTTCTTGACGCAATTTATATCAAGTGAAACCTCCATGGTTGGATAGCGTTCACTGTGGCATAAAAGTTCAAGGCTTGTCCGGCTAGTGAATACCATAGAAGTGAAAGCATGTAGATGTGGAAATTTTGTTGCTCAAGATTTCGAAAGTGATGTAGTTAGGTCATAAGTAAAAAAACTTCAAGGAGATAGACGAGGAACAAAACTGTTTTTGGAGAAAAAGGTTTAGGCAAAAAATAAACTTGATCAATTCTGGGTTAGTCGCAGTTATTCTACACATGACTCACTTAAATTAATTAAACAGAAATGAGAAAGAGAGCGGCCTCAGAAATCAGGTTGGCTCTTTAAAGAAGAAAGTCGAAGGTGGTACTTCATACCAGAAAGTTTCTAGCAATCTACAACAGACTTACGCAGTGAAAAGCAATTGCTTCTGTTACGGGTGAAAATGTGTGCGCACTCTTCTGCATATGGCAATCGTCCCAAGAGGTCCCGGCTGCAACAGATGCCAATGCTCAGCTCCTTTGCGTGGTCACAACTATTCTAGGGCATACTAAACTGTCGTGTTAATGTGATGTTTCTTCCCGTGTTTTTCCTGCAGCTACTTTGACGGCAAAATCCATGCTGTCGACTCACTACTGAATAGTGGTATTGTGAGTAGTATGAGGCGATTGCTCGTCCTCATCACACAATTTGAAATAGACATAAAAGGTAACAGTGGAGAATCGATGTTCAAATTATACAGACTGTGAGAGCGGTAAGCACGTTTGGTGGAGATAGGATATGGCCACACAGATAACGGTGGCATTCGATTGCTGTTCGGATCGAAATCAATGAGAAGCGAAAGGTGATGTAGGTTCTCATGTATAATAATAGAATGTGAACCGCGTACAACTAGGGAAACACAGCGTCTACACCAAGTTCTTTTGTATATTTATCTAACTGTTTACAATCGCAAAATAGTTAATCGAGAAGACTACCTCGCTGGAACCTCCTGTTTTATTGACAGGAAACTATTTATGCAGCTGGTTGTGCATAATGAAATCCATTAGAAAATATGAAACCGATCCAGCCTGGTTGTCAAGCCTACCGGTCCACACAGACCAGATCATCAGTGTAGAAAGAGACAACCTGAAAACAACTATTGTATGTATATGGGATGTCAGACCTTACTCAGTTGTCTTGTACACTGTTGTGTGAAAACGTACAGCCATGTTGGCGCTCAGCTTACTGAATGTGATGCATGAACTTACCAAGCTGCTTTACATTGATATCGATTTGAAATTTAATATTTAACTTATCACGTTCGAAAAAAGCAACATGATAGCCTGAGCGATTTAGAATGCCGGAGTTTTAGACGGTGCTTTTTGCTTCACATAGTAACACTGATGGTTCTAATCTATCAACAACTTTGACTAGTAAATGTCAGAATTGTCAAAGACTCTGGTATTGTTTTGACGATCCGGTGTATTTTATGGTGTTACTTGAAATACAACTGATTTTAATATCAGATCATTTAGGTTTTTAACTTTCCATTACGAGGTGTTTACCGCTATGTGACATGCAAGGTCACAGGTAGGTTAGGATCGACCAGGTTGCTCAAAGCTAAACACAAACTGTTGTGGCCAGTTGAACCAAACACAAGGTTCTGCAATTGGTAAACGGACATTGTTACAAGTGAACCAGTGCGGACTCCTATCATACCGAGAGTAATTTCAAGAAAAATATTATTCACTAAGAGGGCTGAAAAAATGAAATGTCTCATTAAAGTCTTCTACTTTCATGAATCGGTTAATCTTGTTCGCATCAGTAGTTGAGGGCACCTTTCCCATCCGTATACAGAGTACAGACGAGGTATACTAAAACCAGCCACATGACTCACATTTCGCTGCAGCTGGAACTCATTAGTATTGTCCATGTATGTACATGGAGGAAGTTACGTTCTAGTCAGTGTGAGTATGATAACCGCGCTGGTCACTGCTTACCAATGTCACGTTAAATATGACCTAACTGTCACAATAAAAAGTTCATCAATAATTATTTGTAATCAAAGCATGGGTTTGTTTAATCTGTTGAAGATTAACTACAGCCACTATTACACTAAGTTCAACGGATGATCCAGCAACATAATACTTATTGTTAATTGACGGGTTTAATTTTAATTTCAGTCTCTGCCCGCTCAAATTGCTGTGCCATTGATGAACATTTCAAACAAATTGGGTCTGCAGCCAATCATTACACATCAAGATTTGGTACTTGGGAACTGCTTATATCAAAGTCCAGAAAGGTTAGTTTGATGTTTCAATGAACTATTGTATATTTTTGCATATATTAAGCATGCTTGTACTTAAGGTGGTCAGTTTGTGTTTTAAATTAATTAGTTAAAACCGTTCTAATTTTTTCCTCTGGTTCATCCAGAGTGTTGCATTTTATCATTCAGTCTCCCAGATGCCAGATGAAAGGTACTTATTATTGTCAACCTGATTGACGTATTTATGTACGACTCTTACTTGGTTAGGAGAAGAGGTAAGGGTGGATATTTTGTAGGTTCCTGGCCTCCTGGCCACCATTGTTTTCCTTTTTGCCTTGTTGATGAAAGCCAAATGTTATTCAAGGAGCACAGCTGTAATCTGTTTGGGTTCATTAGCTGCTTGAGGGTTGTTAAAACCAGCCCCACTACGTTGAATTACCTACAGATATATTCTCTATACGTTTATCTCCAATGTACATACAATATAACGAAATCAAGCATACTTGCTGGTTAGATGGGATTCCAATACTTCTCTGTGGGTTAGTGTAGGTGTTTACGTTTTTTTGGATTAATTGCCAGACAGTGTTGACTGCATTAATCTGCCCTCATATTACTAGCAATCCGATAAAAACAACACAGGACGGCGCTGCTACGAACGGACTATTACAAACTAAGCCACATGTGAAGAATACCTTCCACCCGTTCATCCGAATTGGATACGTATAACAAGTATCCAGATAAAGGATCACAGACCCTACATTGCGCCTCACTCCACTAAGAAACAATCGACAATCCACGGTGCCGTCTGTCTAATTTTCATTTATGCTTTCACCACTCATGAGTAGCTAGCAAACGAAATGAAACTTTAACAGGTCGAAATGTGGACATTATGAACAGCAGGATTCACGCCATTGGCGAAAACCATAAGCACGGTTTAGCTTCATGTGCTAATGATATGAAAATTAAACTTGTCCGTTGCTGACGATGTTTTTCCCAACGTTTCATAACTTCCACAACAGGTTACCTCATAGCTAATTCTCGTTACATTGAAAAGCATCCCCAGCTAGCCGATTTATTTTCTCGGGTGTTTCAACAGAAAAGACAGATAATATTTCTGCTCATTCCCGTTTAAACCCAAGTTCCATAAAAAAATAGCATGCAAACTAAATCAATAAAAAGGGGATTGGAAAGGTGCGCACATTTTACAACTAGATCATCAATTATTGGTTCGTATTCCCAATTTAGAAACAATCGAAAGTTTCATAGCATTTCGTTCGCACGCGCTAAACACAAAGGCTTGCGTTATTACTTACCCAAAAATTTTCGATGGCTCTCAACGAATATATGGGATAATAGAGCTCCTTTCCCATTCATGAATAGATAAAGAAAAAACGGACAGCTGAAGTCAAATTATCACGGTTGATACGAACAATGTCAGCACTAAAGTACCATTCGTGAATGCAAGTGCCTTATCTCGAATCACAAAGTGTCTCACCATATTGCATAAACTGACCGACAAGTCAGTTGAAATCGTCATCATATATAGAAGTCACAAGTCAATCAAGAGGACAACCATTTACGTTAAATCACGCTAAAATTACTAAGTTGTGCTAAGATGCATTGGAAGGTGTATTAGTGGAACCGACAGATTCTTTAACTCCAGCATGAGAGAAACTTTACAGAATAGGTTCTCATTGTGACTGTGTAGTGTAATGTATTTATCCAGGGCGCACATTAACGTCTAAACCAGAAAATCGTCTGACACTAAGTGACCGCGGCTAGTCAGATTGAATTGAACTCGATATTTGACATTATAACGCTTTACAATACAACACTTTTCATTAGTTTAGATGAGGCGGTCACGATGTGCCATCTTAGGTAAACACTTTAATAACAGAAATAACTTCGTCGAAGCTCTGAACTCCCATGGACCTAGCGGCTTCACGAACATGTTTTTTCTTTTACTCGGTTTTTCATCACACCCTGACAGTTGTACAACTCTTCTCAGTTATGTGCGGTTGATTCTGAGGCGTCAATTTGAAACGCCAACAATTATCTAGCTTCGGTTTCTCTCCATTACGTCGAAACCAATATAAACTTCTGCAGGCTACTTGAATCTGGTAACCACCCCACATGCTTAGATGATGCCTGCTCTGATTGAATGGAGTGATTGCAATGCGCTTGAGCATTTGTTTTTTTCTGCATCCGGGAAAATGAATTAATCTTCATTACAATATTAATCTGCTCCCCGATTTCCCATCAATTATAGTTGTCACTTAACATATATTAAGTGGACTGAATGCCTGATAGTCCATCGGTGTGTATCGTTGTCAGAGCAGAAAGACATATGTTGCGATGTGTTAATATTTTATTTACTCTCATCAGTCACAAACAAAACATGCGAGTTATATATATCATGCAGATACAGACAAACAGAGACTAGACACGCCTACAAACACATCAATTATTATGAAACCATTACCATGGCAACTCGATAGGTTGCCCCAACCACTTTTGTGCACATAACGTAGGCTGGTAAGTTCGGATGAGCATCGGTTCGCAAAAGCTATTATCTTTGAGTTCCGACTGCGCTACAATATCTTGGATGAGTTTTATGGGCAAACCTGGTGGCTTATTGTCATGACGTGTTTAGCATTGGATTGCGTTGGATTCTGAGCCATCAGTGCACTAAGTTGAGGTTGGTGCGTCATCCGTTGTTTCAATCATTTTGAGACGTGTTCGGCGATTCGCTGTGATAGCTGTCAATCTGTTCTGCCTATGTAGACGTCACTGCAATTGCAAATGAACTGGTGCACAACGTGGGAGACAGAAAAGTTAGGCAAACTAATTTCGCGATTCCAGAGACCTGATCCTCTAGTGGTTTGACATAAGTGCAACTGCGCAGCCGCATACATTCAAGCCAGAGCAGAATTTAATTTGTACTTCATGTTGTTGGGTAGATGGTCACTTGTGAATAGCCAGAATAGGAAAACACCCTTCTTTTGAGCCATTAGTATGGGCTCATTGCTCTTTTTCACCGTATCATTTGCTTTGGTGAATTTTTCGGGGTATCAATTTGCTAGTAAAGTTTGTCTCATCAACTCCTGTTCTGTCTGCAGTGTATCAGAGGTGTATTTGGAGATTCTCCAATTTTGTGAAAGATAGTTGACATAGTTCAAATTAAGCATAAGCGATCTTCTAGCTCATCAATCACCGGCTGCTGATAACTAAAATATACTTCAGGGAGGTCAAACGATTATGTGTTCTCGGGCTAAAAGTTCTTGAATACTCTATACGGTACGATAGGTTTGTGTTCTCCAGTAGGCTGGGATGAGCGTGATCATCTAAACAGCTCGTTCAAATTTTCGTTCAAAGTAACTGTGTGGCGCAGGCAGCAACGTTTCTGCTTAGGTAAACATTCTTATTCATTATTACAAAATTTGTATTCGATACTTCTGACATATTCATGATCTATCATTTCGTACGTCACTGTTATCGTAAATATCAATCTGAGCAATGAGTTCTATGGATACGGCTTAACTGAGTAAATGTACACATATGTCTATGCCAGGTTAAGAGAAGAATTATAAAAATCGATGTGAGTGCAAAAAGTATTGTTGTGAAAATTGCGCTGCCACAGAATAACATCTTTGAAATGCACTACTTGGGTAGTGCTTGAGCAAGATACGCAAATAATCCTCTTGCTCACTGTCCTGGAAAAATACCTTGTAGAACCATAAATATTATTTGTTCACTCTAAAAAAAGACCTAACAGAACCTCAGAACAAAACAGCAAGTGGTCATCTTGGCCTAAATGTAGCTTGCTCGTAGACTGCAGTCAGGGTAGTTCACTAAATGTATAACATCGCTTGTGTAAACACTGATCTATGGCAAATATGAGTGAAGAGTTGGCAGTTTTATTAGTTCAGGTTTAAATTGACGATGACATTTAACTGATTCAGCGAAGTTTATTATTCCAAAATACTTCCCAGTTTTAAACCTACAAGTTCGCTGTGAACTGAGACTAACTAATGGTTAGAATGTTGTTCCACTAGCTGAGAGCTGTTCGGTTCTAATCATCGTTGTATTGTGGTTGTTTAGCTCTGGACAGCTAGACTGCACTCCGGCCCGCATGAGAACGCTGTTAGCGATTACCGGACAGTGTCAAGCCGATTAGTTCATTTTTGTGTTCTATCTTTCATTCTGGATGAATTGATGACAATAATTTGATGAGAACTCAATACGAATTGCAAACGCAAGTTTGTTTTAGCGGTTATTAACAAACGCTGTGTTTTTATTGTGAGAATTCACAATGATCGGATGTAGTTATAATGAAATGCCATATTTTCAAGATGAAACAGTTTCGTCGAAGGACATCTTTTGTTCTCCCGTGAAGACGTTTTTTTGGTGGAACATCGAATCAGCCACAGCACCCTTTCTGTTGGACTACCTATTACCTAGATTTTACTGCAAGTGTACAAGATGGGCCATCAACCAATCAATGACTTAATCAATTAAACCAGGACATTTACTTGTTCAGTCATTCATTCATACGTTCATTCAATCAGCCAATCAATCGACAGATATATCAATCCTTATAGTAGTCAAGCGGTCAACCAATCAAGTGGTCAAATTGCACTCATTGTTATACAATGAACCACGATCACATTCCCATCCACTCGAAGCGGATCTTTATTTTTGTGTCCTTAGACCTCCGAAGGTCATTCATCCGCCCACTCAACATGCGAGCTGGGTGCCGTTTATTGAACTGGGCGGATTTATAGAAGTATTGTTCGCACCGTGCCTCGAAGTAAGTTTTCACTCATCCATTATGTATGTTGCTTCATATAAAGTATATTGTAGAGTAGAAAATCTATTGTCCCAGCTGGTCCCAGGGTTTAAACCAAATATAATGCTCCACACTGGAATATAACGGGTGGCTAACAGTGAGGTTACTCAAAATCCACTTTGTTTGTAGTTACTTTGAGTGGGATGGTGTTTCTTTCGACGTTATTATGCTCATAATATTGAATCATATTCTTTCAAACCAAGGAACGACACTTTATAACAGACTTCCCAAACAGATCATTCGAAATACAATCAGTATATCAAGGTCATTCACCGAAATAGACAGTCAGCTAAGTCTTACTTCTTGTCGTTGCCGCTCGGTACACATCATTTAGAACAAAAGATTCAAACTGAAACCTATTAGTATATTCCAAGCAAGGAAATCAATACATCAGACCAGAAATCCTGGGATTCTACGAATCACATTAACATCAAATAGGGGCTGAGAAGGATGAGACAACATGTGAAAGAGTTGTGCAGTAACACCAAAGGAAAGTTTGTGTTCAAAATCGGTTGTTTGGAAACAAAACACAGTGATCGAGGTGGCTGTATGCAAGACACTCCATCGTTGATGCCATTTATCTGTAATTACGTACTAAAATGTAATTTGTGGACGACACACTGTCGACGTGAACATTGAGGGTATGGTTTAGGCGTGTGGGTCAAGAGTGGGATTTGTCAGCCTTAACTAGTGTATGACAGATGTTTAAAGAACGGAGTTATATTTGAAATATATTACTCTAAATTTGAAATCTATTACATGCAACACGTTGATACAGTGAATGCCGGAATCAGTTGAACATTGGTGCTCTAAGTCAAGCATGTTCAGCTCCCAACCCCATAAGGATCGAGTTAAAAAAGGGCCATTGGCTATTATTTTCATAGGACATCGTGTGATTGGTTGGGACATTTGGTCACCCTAACATAAACTGTTATCTGAATACATCTCTTCAAGACAACATTGGTTTCAAACACTTGAAAATCCCAGTGGAAGAAAAAAGATTTCGGTGAAAAGAAATGTTGTCGGTTAGTTCTGATTTTAGAATGGCGTAATTATAGTTTGAAGTAAGTAACACGAGAATTCAGGCGATTGAATGAAACAGCAACATGAATTCGTTGTGGTTATGCTCACAAGTTAGGTAGATTTAAGATAATCCGATGTAATTGGGATAGGTTGAAGGGAGTCTGATATATGAAGAACAGTAAGAATTTCAATTCCGTCATGGATAAACTGACTACATTCTTACACGAAAACTGGTCTTGATCTTTCTGTGACTGTTCACCAGGTACATCACATCACCCCATATTTCCATTCTCTCTTGTTTCAACTTCTAAACTGCAGTAATACAAGGAATGAAACCTACATTTCGGGCCTTCATTCTTGTCGATTTCGCCTAATGCATGTTTCGACGAATACCTAATACATAACACGCTGCGTCAAATTTGCTTACTGGCCTCACATTGTGTCGGTTCACTAAGCCCAGAGAAAGTTATATATTTGACGAAAAGGTAGGGTTCTGGTCAGGTCTTGGGTATGTTGATCATAATGTTATCTTGCGGCGGATCTTGAAACATTGATAGTCCTATGAACAGACGATGGTTGTGGTCTTTTTAGACTCAACTGTTGCTTCGATGCGGTTGTTCTTTGCAAAGGAGTTCCATGAGAATACGTGAATCTCCTGAAGTCACTGTATGCCGACACTACATTCAGGGTGAGGGTTTATCGACCTCTTTCTTCTCGTTCACTTTTGTCACGGACGATATTCTGAAAAGTGCGCTTACGAAACTCAATGGATTTGATGTAGAGTTTCTTTCAGGTGATAGGCTGACTAACTTAGAGTGTGTGGATGGTGTTATCTTACTTAACTCTTTTACTGAACACATGCTGAACAAGGTGAATGACCGTGTAGGTTTGTAAGAAATACGGTTCCAACAGTCAAAGTGCAAACTCTTGAATCAAGATTAAACCATTTCAAATCTTAGGTTCTTTACTGCAATCAACCCACTTGGAACTGTGGAACCTAACGTCCTCCAACAGCAATATATCGCCAGCATATAGTATTACTGATGAGACACCGATTGGTGGTATCCCGTTCGGATTAGCCAGTCACAGCAACCGAAGCCAAAGAACGTCTGCACTTAACCATCACCACAAGTGGCTTGTGCTGTACCATTCATGGTTCCAATTAAACACCATATATTCAGCGCAAATCTGAAGGAATAAGACCAGTAATTGTATGAGTGAAGCATTTGTGTTCAGCCGATCAATACTGGTTAGCCAATTGGAAGACTGGCTTGAAATTGGGGCCCCTATTTCTAGAGAAGTAAACTGAGACAACAATAATAAGATCTACACCGCTAAGAAATCATTGAAAATATAACGCAAGAAGCACTCCAGTATAGGAGTACATGTTGGTGTACTCCAGACAAGATGTGGAGTAAAAGCAATACGCAAGGTTGGACTAGAAGAAAACAGACAAAACATTCACCAGACAGTACATCAACAAAGTTATAGAAAAATAAAGGTAGAGGGTCACAGACATCTAGGCTTCTAAAAGTGGGAACGAGTGAGTTTCAAGCGACGGTGGTCGTTGGTCGATGCGAACAAAAAAGGATAAAATGGATATAACTGATATGACCTACTTGACTTTAAAGTACTCGTTGTCTCCTGATCGACGGTGTACTATGAGTACGTTGATCCCCTAATAATCCGAGGCGATCAACGCATACGCGGCCGCACACATCGTAACGCCATACAGTCATGTCACCACGACCTATGGCACAGATAGTTCCCTTGTAAACTGCGCGCTTACGTTTAAGACCGTGCAAAACTTCCTCAGTGAACTTGCGGACGCCCATCTACATCATATTTCTGCAGACTGTCCGGTTCAGCGCTAATTCCCCCAAAACCCTGAAATCGGTGTTGCAGCGTAAAAAACTCACCTGGATCGCATCCCGGTTTCTAAGCCTTTGATAACCAGGATTTCGCCCACCCGACGGACGTGATCTAGCCAACGCAGTTGATTCGGCGTCAGCATGGCTTCCATTCTGCTTATGTCTACTCACCGCAGTATCTCAGAGTTTGAAACCATGTCGGACCACCGAATACTCAAGATGCGTCTTGAAAGTTGCAAATGGAGACGGCTCAGATAGTGCGCGTTCCGCTGATACAGTATGTAAGTTTCACTGTCGTACAGCAGCATAGACAGCACCACTGAACTGTAAACACAGCGCTTAACGATCATCTGCTGGGCTGTGGTGCTTTCAGACACATCTTTTAAGACGTTCGAAGGCAGCATTATCTTTCGCCACACGCGCTTGTAACCAGTGGTTGGCGGACAAATCTGTCGACTGACTGCTACCCAAGTAGTAGAAGTCTGCGCAGCTGTTGATAACATCTCCATTGATGCGAACTTCAGGCGCAGGTGCAGAAATAGCATTTCCGCCCGGAAAGGGCTGAAATAAAGCAAATATGTTAACTGTGTTGATGTCCAACCCAAACTTGGATGCCGAGGTCGCAAAAACAATGGCCAGTTGCTGCAGTTTGTCTTTGCCGTATGCAAGCAACGCACTGTCATCTGCTAACAGAAGTATGCGCATTGTTGAGGTATGTAACTGGGTTGGGGCACCAAAAAGTCGCATATTAAGTGGGTGCCCATCCTTCCGGTATTCGATTTTAAAGCCGACTGCTGCCTAGTCCGGAAAAGCAACTATTAGCATGACATTCAAATATCAACTGAATAAGACTGGGGCTAGAACACAGCCCTGCTGTACGCCAGTGACAATGTCAAAATCATCACAAGTCAATCCACACGACTAAATCTTCGCATTCAGGCTCACATGCAACAATCATATCAAATTGAGGAACTTACCTGGACATCCAAGTTTACTAAAAATCGTCCACAGCGCCTTGCGACTCGCGGAATCGAAGTCCGTGAATTCCATAAATAGGGCATGCAGGGGCTCGTTGCGTTTCCGGAACTTTCCGTGAAGCTACCTAGCAGCAAACACTAGGCTGATTTGCTGCGACTCGTCCAGAATCTACACTGGGAACATTAGCTCCAAAAATATCCACATTCAACTATTTCAGGAAAATTCCCGCAAGCACCTTACTTGTGCAGCTTAGCAGACTGGCGCTCCAATAGCTGTCGAAGTATTGCATGCTAACCCTAACTTTGAAAAAATGAACAAGAGGGGCATCCTTGAAATTTTGTGGTATCACCTCATGATTCCAGATGAAGTGAACCAGCTGAAGCAAAGCGCGCTCCAGTGCCATTCCATCATTCTTCTGGATTTCTTCTTGCAGTCCATTTTTGCCTGCATCTTCCCCGTTGCGAAGTTGACCAATTGCTGTTTGTACCTCTGTCAAACCTGGAGCGACAGCAAGTAAAAACTTGAAGACCTATTGCGGCAGACTGTTCACGGTCATCGAATTAACGATAGCAGAACGGTCTAATAGGCTACCAAAGTGTTTGCAGCGGGCTTTCATGAAGTCCTCTGCTGAGTGCACAAATAACCGACATGCACCTCAACCAATGTTTCGGTAGACCGGAAGGATAGACCGAAAATCGTCTTAGGAGAATTATAGAGCTGCTTGTGTCGTCGGCAATGGAAGAAGCCTTGCATCCGCTCACCTTGTTTCTTTCACCAGTCGTCCTTGATTCAGTGAAGACGTTATCCGAGTTACAGCGAGTACTCCGAGAAGTCGCTCTCTTGTTTTATAGTCCGGGTCCATTTTGGAAACGATAAACGCCGCCTTCTTCTCTCGTACCAAGTTGGAGATATTAACTCTGCTGTCAGCGAATCAATCAGGACGTTCCTGGAGTTCGACACCGATCGTTTCGGTGACTACCGCCGTGATATGATCTTTGGGATGTTGCCACATATCTTTAGGGGTAGTGGATACAGGAGCGTTTTGCAGACGAGCGACAACGGAAAGTTAAAAAGCGGCCCCCGACTCGTTTGACAGCCAACTTCTGCTGTTGTCCAGATGATCTACAATAAACAGTCTTACAAATATGGATGAACAGTTTGGTCCTGATTAGCCTATGATTTGTGTTACATTCAGCACCGCGCATCACTCGCGTGATACGCATTTCATGAATGTCGCACAGCCGCACAATCGCATAATCAAAAAAATGATGATCGTTTCGTGGGGAGTCCACATCGTGATGTCACTCGCACCCAGCCAGAATCTGGTGTTTATGATGGCCACCTCACGAGTAGCACACAGGTGGAGCAGACGATCACCTTTCTCACTGACTGAACCGATGCCCCATGGTTCGAGGACTCCCGGCCAAGCTACCGAATCGCGCCCGTCTCGAGCGTTCAAGTCACCCAAAACAAACAGTCGGTCGCCCACCGGTGCCCATCAGATTGTGGCGGACAGCTGATCATAGGACTGGCCCCTCGTGTAATCAATGTGACACATAGTTGAACCATAAACACAGATAAATGTGCAACACTCACGTCGACCAAGTCGCTGGCGCATATAAAGCATTTGAGGACTGATGCCGTGCGGTTCGCCTATCATCAAAGCGTTGATGCAATCAGCAACTGCGAAACATACACCATGCTCTCGAGCACCATCTGTCGGGTAACCTATCCAGTAGAAGGTGTACCCAGCACCTGCTTACCACAACCCACCTTGGTCCGCAAGCCTCGTCTCACTGAGGGCTGCCATCTCTATTCCAAAACGATGCAATTTCATCGTGACTAGTGCAGTGCGCCGTTCCAGCTGTTCTGTGGAGCTGTGTAGATCCAGCAGCGTGCGCACTTTCCATGTTCCAGTACATAGCGTCTTGCGTCCCCGTGTCTGTTTCAGGTTGGCCTTCGGGGTGCTGAGGCTTGAGGGAGCATCATCTGCTCGAGGATTCATGTTGGGGACAGTATGATGGTGAGTGACTGACATTAGCATATTTTGGCCTATCCACTCTACCGCGAACAGCAGATTCGACGACCCTGTTTATCCTGCGCGACAGTCGATGCAGTACAGTATTCTGTTCATGTTGTATAATCATGGTATGTATGGGCTTTGGAAACTGTCAGGACGCCCAGACCTAGACAGGAAAACGATTAGGTCCTTCACCAAGAAGCCTTAAGCTCAAAACCTGTACTGCAAGGGGGCGGGTGACACAAACGAACACGCACACTACACAACACATCAACATTATCCACGACGAGCCCAACTGCATTTTGTCTGACTGTTCCGCTTTGACCAGTCTGATACGGTTGAAACTGGAAGGACCGATGCTTTAGTAAACATAGCTCGTCGGATCAGAACAGCACACAAGCCTAATCACCATTCCAATGTAGCAGAAAAGGTCAAGGTGATACCAGTGAATATAGCGGAAACATGAGTTGTCGTTGCCCACCTGCGTCATCCCTGGCGACGAAAGCAAGTTTGGGTTTCACTGAAGGGAAGGGCACATGATGCTTGTGTGTATTCTGTTTTTCCTTATGATTTGGAGGTGCAGCCTATTCGTGACGAAGAAAAAAATAGACGCTTTGTTTGACCGTAATTGTCTTCACCGGTTAGACAACACCAAGTGGGTTGATCATATGAACAAAGTAGCTATTGGTCGACGCGTATTCCGGAATGTTCCGGATGCACGGTCAGTGGGTCAACAATTCACGTTGCTTAGGCTGCAATGTTTGGCCATGAAATTTTCCCGCCAGCCGCACGTTTACGGCACCGGACATTACACACTAAGGCCACCGATAGTTGGATAAAACCGAGTAATGATCAGGCAACAACGTGGTCAAGGAATATGAATGATGTTCCGTTGATTAAAGTGGGTGGGTGTCGCCCATCTGTCTATCTGGGATCCTTGTGATCACTGAAATCACTGACGAAAAAAGCTTTCCTCAGGTGGCACAGTATCGCAGTCAGTTGCCTAACTTTATTTGTACATATTCTAGATCCTTCGCGTAGCCTTCTTTTATTACTTTTCAACTTTTTAAGTGACGTTTTCTTTCTGTAGGTTATTCCACTTCACTGTTAAGGTGAGTGGCGACCCCAGTCACGTTACCCCCTTGACAGGCTCAAGACCGCTGTGATACTGACTATACTGATGGTGCAAAATCAATTACCCAAGAAGTGTTGCATTTGAGTTGTTGAACCATAATTTTGATAATACTTACTAACTCGGAATAAATGAGGCACTTTTTCGAACTGACGTGAATTGTTTATAAATTCTGTGACATCGCGCTGCATTTGCCAGAATACGTAACGCAATTAAAAATTCTTGTGATCGCTTTGCATTGCAGCTAATGGTTGACGCAATTGACGCACAGGACCCAATGGACGTGGATCGCATTGTTGTCTGCTTGAGAAAGATTGCTGAAGTTATACCCACGATGACTCAAGGTCTTAAAACGCTTCACGGTCAGTCTGATCAGACGGATTACAATTTTGTTCACCAATAGTCAAAATGTGGCGGTCAAGTTCTTTCCGTAGTGTAATGTTGTGGCCAACTAAACACAGTGAATTGTTGACAACAGACGATCTTTTTGTCGCAAACGTAGTGTAAATCCAAGTCTGTTTGGGGTGTCGGAACTTATCAACGGCGGGGTCTGAAATTTGTATCCTATTGGCGGCTACGGATTTTATTGGAATCATGCTGCCAAACACTGATATTTGCGAGCAGGTGACTTTTGTTTATGTATTTGGATTGTCGTGACCTGCTGTCGTTGATAACTTATTGTGGACGCGTATTAATTAAGGCTTTGCTATCCGAATGAATCTCTATTACAGACCACTTTGCAATACATTATAGATATGTGGCAGCCTGCATGATCTAGAAATGGCATTAAAGTGAGAGTTGTTAGATATGTTTTTATTCCCCCCCAACTTCGTGAGCACATTAGAGTGTTATTTTATTACTGTGTTCAAAGTGAATTGAAAATACAAGCTGCTATTGCACTCAGATGCTCATTACTGATGCCATGGAGGTTTCAGTACGAATGAGCTAAATTGTAACAATACTTGTTCACACTAATGCAAAGTAGGTTATCACCAATCTAACAAAGCTGATAACCTTGAACTCATCAAGGACTAACGGGGATATAGGATGCGATGCCAAATACACGGGTTAACAGTTCTCACTTGTACATCTGGAATATTCGATCTTCAAGTTTATCTTTGCTGGCAGAGACAGCATGACCATACGGGTGGAAAAAAAGTTACTTTCGATTCACCGATTTGTACTGGTTTGTTGCCCATTGCCAACACATCTATTATTCAGGCACATCGATTTGAAAGGTAACATTTGCCGATTTTCATCACACACATGTCGTATCTTCCCTGTTGATTTCGAACTCCTAATAGTATCATGAATAAAAAGCCTGAACTGAAAATGGAAAATCGGCGGGTATATAAATGGTTCAAGTTTCGACTTCCATGGTTGTACTCACCAAAAGAACACAATGTCTGAGGTGTATTGATGAACTAAGAGTCGCTGAACATCTGCGTGAAAAAATGTAACAGTAACTTCTCCCACAAAACAATTGATATTCTCAATTAAATGTGACGTACGGAAGTAAGCGTTATTTTTTGGTTAATTAGATTCACAATTTTCGCACTTATTGCTAGAAACGCCGTAGTAAACCGGTCATTGATGTATGTACCTTTCGACAATAAACTTATGATCTTTCATTTTTTTATTGTGTTACCCTCAAGGAATAGGTCTTTGACATATTGTGCCAAATTGCTGGCCAACCAAATTGTTTGGCACATTAGCTTATACCATGTTCTTCCGGGTATTCAGCAATCCCTACAGGCCGAAATATTTTGTAGTTCACCAGTGCCAGTTGGTCAGATACCTTCATATCTAATCTCGGATATAAGGTTTCCCATCGATGGACAAACAGCAAGTATGTTGTGTATATACTAGGCTGGACTGTGGTAGAGGGATTCGGTTCAATTAAACGAGGTGCTTTCACTGGTGGCTATTCTTCGCGTTTTTCAAGACTGCCTATTTCGGATGAATGGGATCTATGGTCCTACTGAGAGGCCTTCTACAGCAACCACTGGCGAATGACATTCAGCGTTAAAGAATTACTTCTTTTGTCACGGTGAACACAGGTCAATATGATAATAATATCACATCTGCCTACGGTTGTGTTTAATACATCCAATTTGAAATATTCAAAACGTTGACCAGTACTCTCCACTTACCATAGGTCTAGTGATGAAAAGTGTTCATGTTCCAGATTAATTAGTGTGTCTTACAGCTAAGAACGCGAAACGTATCTGTTTCACTATGCTCACCTTCTTAAACAATCAGTTCGCTCTGTTACATTTCTGTCCGACTCAGTATGCAAACAGGAAGTCGGAACTGAGTTGCAACCACCGACAACCATAACGATGTATGACCACTATCTGACCTATTCAATCATCCGATGGACAGACATCTCTTGTGACGTGCCAGTCAAGACGAATGATGCATGACTCAAGGCGGACACAGTCCGTCGAAACCAACTGAGTGATGATCGGTTTGTAAGTACTAAGACAGTTTTGTGTGCGGCTCCAGCTTTGTAATCAATAAAAATGTGCAAACTCAATTAATTTGGCACCAACTGTCAATCAAATCAGCTTAAACATATCAACTGTTTAAAATAAGTTGCAGTTGAAACATTCTCAACTCACACTTTATATTTGTATGTTTTCAGATAGCATGAGCCCGCAAGAGTTCTATGTTGAATTGAGACCAATTCTTTCGGGGTAAGAAGGAGCGTAATTTGAGTTTGTATTTCATGCCAATAACGCTTTTGTTTACTTTTAATGATGTGAAACGCATAACTGGGCTTCACTCGTGTATGATTGTGGTCGATAGCCTAGCTATGGTGATCCGGTCATTTTGAGTATGAGGTGATCTGAGTAGAGAGTAGCCTACAATCCCATCCTATAGACACGTGTGTTAGATGCCAATTCCAGATCTATACGCGGATGAGTTAAGTTGATAAGCCACAATCAGCCAGCGGACCCTCAATTAAGCATGTGTATCTTGTTGAAGTTGAACAGTGGGTAAATCCTATCAGAACGTGAAAACCGAGTTTACCTTGGAGTATTGTTCAACTATCAGCAATCGACCTATTCAAAAACCATTTGAAGGTGATTTGCTGAATGTTGGATTGAATGAATATATCTGAATTTATTAATTAACTAAGAACCCCTTTAGAATTCAGCCATATCGGTCAGACAATATCGTTTGAATAGCTTCGATGGAATGATGATTTTTCACCTAGGTTCATCTGAATCAACAGAAAGAGTGGTTCGTAAACGTTGCATTTGTTAAATCAATAGATAGACGGGTCCGAATTTGTGCTTACCTGTTACACTGTCATATGGCAATGACATCTTACACAGTTATGCCACAGGTTCATTATGAACCACGTGTTCACTTTGTCTTAGGCTCCATGAACATATATTGAGTGAAAATAATGTTTTTAAGACCCCTCCAGAAATCACAACACCACAACGGGTGAACAGACCAGTGCACCGTATTTACTAGTTCGCTTCGAAACTTCTCCAGATATATCACATTATTTCGGCTCCTTGAGACTGTTGTACTAAGTTACAATCCTAGATTGACTGATCATTTGATATGATTTTGGGTCACAGTTGTGAACTTGATTCGGTTCGGTTCCCTCATTAGAGAGATCAAGACAATTATCAATATGGTTTTATTCCTTGAAATCCAGATTATATTCAATGCGAGACGGTTGATCAGACAATCCTACAGACGGCCTCGACTGTCGCACGCTGTTGAACTTTAAACTACATTTCAATAATGGATTGCGGACTTAGGATGACAGAGCTCTTATAGAGTCACACGTAACGTAGAATTGCTGTGGCTTGAGCTCATTTTATTTAAAAGTCGGTCAGCACTCCGTGGCTTGCAGTTCCACGGTTATCACCGAATATAGGATTTATGTTAGTTGTGTCGGAAACAGTGCATTACATGGGGAAACTATGCTCATTTGCCATTAGTTACACCGTGAACTTGTGCTGGAAACGATCTATTAATAGAATACTATTGCTGCAAGGGATGTCCTTTAAAGAAATAATCACTAATAAAACCTTGACAAGATTACAAAATATATTTCTGATTATTCTCTTTTTGCTGCGAAGTGATCATTTTGCCTAGTACGTCGGTGTTCAGTCTACAAATTTTGTTGCGTAGTATTCGTTCAAAAATACTTTGAAGATTGCTGCTGGATACATTGTACAATAAAATGCTTATACTTTACACCAAAGCTTTGTGAAAAATGGACTGACATATATTGACAGACACCGTATTCAGTACCAACTCGGAGAGGTGAACAATAAATATATCAGCCTATCAACGGTCCGGTATCGGTATTCACTTTCAAAGTGGTAGTTTCGCGAACATTAATCTTGGACATAGCATTCGGTTTACTATGGAGACCTAGAATTCCGTCTACAAAGCATTCAAATCAAGCTACTTTAGTCTGTTGAGAATAGTACAGTTAAACGTGAACAGTGGAGCCCGTTGGTAAAAATATTTGCGTCCCGCCTATCCGTCAAACTAACAACCATTTTAGAAAACATCTGGGCAAATGTTTGAGAGGCGTTACGAAAAGCAAGCGAAAGTTTGTGGCTTTATAATCTCTTCACTATTCCATTTTGTACTTAAGAGATATTTCTTCATCTATTTTCTTGCGCCATCATTATGTCAGCAATTTTTCATCAGGGAATTTGTAGTAAGTCTTCATTTTCTCATTTTTGAGCAAATTGGATCACACTTCAACGATTGGATTTGGGTTTAAGTCCCTTTCTGCGTTTGACGGACTTCGGCCGTAGTCATTATATTTTGTATGGTGAAGACCGGTGACCAACAAGCTCTCACAGCGAGCAACACCAAACATCGGCGGTTGTTTTTCTGTTATTTCCGTCTATCTTTGGTATTGGAGTTCGTACGATTTTGTTTTCTCAAAACACACTGGAAAAACCTATCCTTGAATAAGGCTACAAGCGGATTGACTGAAGGAACCTTGAAGCACCCTGTGTCCCTTTGACGAAATTCAATAGTGAACACTGTCAATTATGTGAAAACACTTGAAGGGAAAACTCGTGATAGTTGTTAACTTATTTCATCTACTTAACGTTACCTATGAGAAAGTAATAAACACTATTGGCCTCCGGTTTATATTCACTCATTTATCGTGCATCCTCTAGAGAGAATCAGGCAACTACACATAAGTCGTTATTTCGAAGGGTTTAGATATAATTATTTAGCCAGGTCCACTGCGGGGTCAATGGTCAACACAATCTTCTCATATACATATACACGGGAGCCAAATCCTTGATCTTGACAAGGATGCGCTTTACTGAGGCGCTTTCACCGAAATGAAATTGGCATCTGGCCCCTTCTAGGAAGGGACCAGCTGAAGTATGATTCCATTTGTTTTTATGCACACTCGTTTGTTGTCTTTTACAGATGGACCGCCGGAAAATTCAAGGACGGTATATTGTATGAAGGAGTGACATTGGAACAAGGAAGCTCCTGTGTTCTTGACAAGGATCTAAGAAATTCTCATTTGCAAAACTTGGTAACTGGTAAACATGGAACAAAATTCCGTTGTATTGGTGGAAGTGCAGCTCAGTCGATCACGTTACAGGCGCTTGATACCTTCCTTCAGATCACACACCACGCTGGTAAATATATGACTTGAAGTTGATAAAATTATTTAACATTCTACACAATAGGAAGTTTTAGTATCCGCGTCATATTTATACGTCATATTTTCAAATTATGCATGTTAACTTCGGAACCATCGAAGCCTATTGAAGAAATTTCCAACCAGAACGTTTTTGAAAAGATTAAGAGATTATATTTGTACTGGTTTGTGATGACTTGTAGTACGGCCATCTTACTTGACAAACAATAGTGAAAATATTTTACGTAAATAATTGAGTTTAAACAGCCACCTTGGTTGTTCTATCACGGAGCTCACTGACTTGACTCAGCATTTACGTTTTTAAACCCTCAGCAAGTCACTGAGACATTGGTCACCCTCTGTACAGTTCATGTGATAGGGTTTGAGAAGTGTAAATAGACAATATGTATATAGCTTATTATGCCTTAATAATCGGATATCGATTGTTACTATGTTGCAGTGATTCTATCGGCTAAGTGAAACATGTAGTTGTGGATAATCCAAGTGAAGAGTCTTATGGACGTTCAGGTGGACTGGGTTGAGCGAATTAGCGCGAATCAAACAAGCTGAAGAGAACAGAGATTGTACAATGACTCTTAGAGTTGGATATTTGTGAGTGCTAGCTAGTTGATAAAACCAATCGCTCCTTACGATTACGGTGGTGAAACCATCAACATCTGGATTAACAATATAAAAACTACTCCTGACTTCTGCTTTCGTGTTTGCAATGTGAAAAGGTCTGGATAGCAGAGATACCCAGATGTTTGAAAAGCATCGCACTTTTGGCTGAAAATTATGAAGATGCAGAACTGAAATGGATTATGGAGTGGTGTATCTGAGATAATAAAATATAAACCCAGGCTGTTTTATCCGGCGAACAATATCAGAAGGCCCGGAATTCGAACAGCATGGAATCAGTTACCTGACAATGATCTCAGGCACCCCGTTTTTTCACCAAACCAAGATTAAATAAATGTTCGGAAGCAATTGTGAGAAACAATACAGAATAGTTGATACCGAAAAGAAGTATCACCCGAGGTTGGTGTTATTGTTGCTATAAATACTGGACGAGCTACATCGTGAAGCAATTAAACTTAGAATAAAATATTTACTTCACTTTGTGGTCAGCAGAATTGCTGGATGTTAACCTTGTCCAAAATGATTGGGACAATTGTGGTAGCAAGCAGGAACAACAACAATTTCAGTTTGGTCTAAACAACCTTAAACATCGTGACAAAGTAGCTTGGCAATTTCATCCATACCGTCAATCTCCACGATATACACAAACCTGTATCAGAACGACTTGAAGACATTACTGTCACAGGTATTGTTAACACACTCTCCAGCCAACGTTAGCTTTTCGTAGTAAAACGGTAAATTGTGCTGGAATGCATTTATGTCAAAAATATAATAAACAAAATTTTCTTGAATTGTAAGGGCACTAGTTCATCGACACCATACTTGACAGTTTCAATCTTGAAATGTGGATTATTAGTGTACGGATGTAAAGCACAAGATGAAGTGGTACATACATGTTTCGTATCAAACTGAGATCTGTTTCTCAGCTTAATTCTACACGGCTGTTCAGTGTGGTTAAATATTTATTGTAAGATTTACTCGTCAGAATCTTTCAACCGACCACTGGCAGTAATACTGCCCATAATGTGGGATCTGGTTCAGCTGTTCACCTACGGACTCATCATCATCATCATCATAACAGCCATGAGCCTGACCAAAAGGTACTGTGACTCGGGCCGCCGCTCACCTCAACAGTGACGTGGAAAATCTTAGAAGAAAACGTTACTAAGATGGTTGAAAATTATTGGGATAAGACTAAGAGGAAGAAGCAGAAATGGTATGGATACAGGTATGCCATTGACTGCGACACATCGCCATCTCGGATAGCGTCTTTAACCAGCGGTTTGAGTGATCACGAGGACCCCATCCAGGCAGGCGACACCTACCCACTTTGCTCAATGGAGCAGTCGAGGTCTTCATATTTTGTGACCACGTTGTTGGTTGACCACCACGTGGTTTGACTCAACTGTTGGTGATCTCAGCATACAATGCCCGGTACGGTAAACGATTAGACGACATACAGAGTACGTAACCCAACCATCGCAAGCTGTGTACCATGATTAATTGACCAATTGATTGCGCATCAAATCATAAGCAAGATACCAGTTATTCGCATACAGAAGGGTACACAGGTTGTCGTGACAGGCGTAAGAGAATGAAATCAATCAAAGCGAATGAAGATAAACTTATCAGCTTTTTGGACTGTAATAGACCTTGTAAGATATGAAATGTAATTATTTGTAGTATTTCAAATCAAATTTACAATCTAGACAATAGCAGATTACTCTGTCATCCGCTCGACCACTAATCGTTTGGCAGGGAGATTTTTGAAATAATGTGAATGCTGCTCACCTCTGGTGACAGTTTCCACATTCAGCTAGCCTGTTCAAATAGACTTTTGAGAAAAAACTACCAAATTTGAGTTTTGTTCGTGCTAGAGGCTGTCAATAGTGCATATCCACTCCAAAGCTGTGAGTCGAACTACAATCCACATTCTCATGAGGTAACCAAGTTGAGACTGCACCAATGGTTACACACTAGGCATGGCTTAATCCATTAACAAATGTTTAGTCACATTTGCTTTTGAGTACTGTTCAGATTGCTCGTCTGTTTTGAGAAGATACAAATCAACTGTATTGTTAGCCACAATCAAAATGTTATTATTTGCATCGTGTTCACTCATATAACAATTATCTGAGAAAATTTTGTCTGTTGTTCGACCAGAAAGAATTTCGGTTTCGATCAGGACAAATTTGAAGACCTGTTACCTTATATGCCTTGTGATTGATGAGGATGCACGATGTTATGGCAGTTCATTGTGTAAACTGTCAGTTGATCATGATACTGGCTAATATCTTTTAAATGTTTTCATACTTTCTCCTCATACATTCAGAGGATGCAGCCTTCTTTCAAACCATGTGTTCGTATATGATAACAGAACATCGAAAGTTTTTGCAAGATTTGTCGAAGCATAGTCACATAGGAGAACTGGGTGAGTTCGGAAACATTTTTTGTGCAATTCCGGCGAATGTAACAATGATTTTTCTGGAACGAAATGGGACTGTTCTTTACTGTCCATCTCCCCCCTTCAACACCACAATCCGTTAGTACTGTATGCTTTAACGTAATGTTCAAGACTAGTTTCATTTCAAGTAGAAATTTCTTACTTTAGTATATGTCAGATTCCCGTGACTAGTTCACATAACTCCCAGTGTTTGGCTCAGCTCAGTTCATTCCAGTTAATAGGACGATGTGACAGGAAACTGAAGAATTCAGTTTCATGGGTCGATAAACAAAGGGTTTTGATAGTAGAATTCCGGGATATTGGTTTAGGTGCCTTAAAACCCCCCACTGTACAAAACAAGTGAGAACATCATCGAAGGAAGGACCCAGTATAAATCATCTTTATCTTATAACCAGACTATCCAAATTTGTGTCGGAAAATGAGATACCAGTGCAGCGGTGATTCCTTTTCTTTTTTCAACGAATTTGCACACAACATGTAAAATAATCTTGATGCTACTCGTATTTCCACAATATTAAAGTCTGTATTTGTGTCACACTACTATGTTTGATGTAAGCGTTTCCGTTGCCTAGGCACCATTAAGTCAATAGCGCTGGGAAAACGCACAAGGATAAACGCAAAATAAACACGAGGTTACTCTGTGTCTCTGGCATTCCTGGTTTTCAAAGAAAAAAACTTACTGACCTTGCTATTTCCTCCTTTAACAATGTGAGAAATGTATGATCACTGCTTAATTCCGCCACAGAAACACTGTACGACTAGAATTCATTAAATGAATAACGTCCAAGTTCAGTGAATTCATCTCAGTTCCATCTTGTTCAGTTCACATTACTTGAGGATAGTAGCCGGCTGAAGTTCAGGTTCTTGCATCAGCGAGCTTCGAGGATCTCACCGTGGTACGACAAGTGGACAGAACATCCTACTTTTTAACGTTGCTTCCCATGACTGTTGAGCCTGATTTTCTCACAGCCAGGAATCGATCAACCATTGGTTGTTAGCTTGTTACCTAGCCGGCATTCACCATAACTCCCGGAAGGGTTGAGAAAAGTGTTTGCAAACTGATGGTCCCGGAAAGCAATAGAGAAGTGGTGGACAGCTGTTTTAACCTTGTTGGGTCCCATCAGCACAGATCATGTTACACTCACAGCCTCACTGAGAAAAAAGAAAGCACGACGTGAAACCACTGAGAATAGACCATTGGTACGTTGAACTATTAAATTAAAACTTTCCATATAGTTTCCATTAAGGCTGCTAGGACGAAACTGCTAGCAGACTGCAGTGACTTCAACCAAACTTCTTCTAGCTGCGAAGAAACAGAAGCTCATTACCAACCAACAACAGTCGGCCGATAAGGGAGACGAACTTAGAAAAAAATCACTCAGTATGTCCTCATATCTGGCATGCTAACGACGATTTTGTCCACCCAAACTGGAATCTTGATTCGTTCTAATTTGTTGTTGATCTGCTACCTATAAACAACGCACTCGTTCGCGTAATTACAAAAAACTGTACATCCTATTTAATGCCAAAATATGTGCACAGTTTCTGGGTCTAGGGTTCTCACTACCGTTTTAATTAAAAGTACAGGTTAATGTAGTTTGAATTCAGGTATCAAACTCTTCTGACTTCACGAACAAAATCTCGCCCGATGGTCCATAATCTGCAGGCATCAGGGGGATCGGCTGGAACAACTTGCTATGGCGTCGTTTACCGTCAATATTGTTCATTCAGTGTCTCCTGATTTTTCCAGGCAAAAACGATCTGATCGACAGATACAGTGAAGCAGACGAACTAAAACAGTTGTGAAGTGAAAACTATACCTTTCAAAGAGAATTCATGCTGAATGAATTGTCCCTTTTCTTCATAATTGTATCCGATATTCGGGTTTCAGTGTCTAGTGGTGGAAGACAGAGAAGGTTCTTGTAAAATGTTAGTTACTCGAAGAACGGTTGATATTTAGCAAATGACATTCGGGAAATCAATGCTGCGACATAAGCTCAAGAAAATGAAAAGTCGTCAACTGGAGTGGGCGAATCGTGTCCTTTTTATACCAAGCCCTAACTTGTCAACCAATGAAACTTGCATTATTTATTTGTTTTGGCCACGAGTGTGCACGTACGGCCTGTGCGGACTAAGCATGGAAAAGCAGCCTACGTAAACTTTAGTCTGAAACTGCAACTGTCTTTCTGTGGTGCCGTTAGTACGGGTGTAGGGACCCCATGTATTTCAAGTAAACATCTGTTTCCTTCAAGTTTTTGGTACTTGTTTTCTCCCGTCTTCGATACAGCTCACTCAACAGAGCACACTGCATTCAAGTTGGCATACAACGCATGTATTCAAGCAGTGCGAAATTTCCGTCTCACCCACCTATCTCTTATCAGAAGGTAATCAAATGTTTTCCTAATTTCGTTTGCACATCTGTTTCCATTTCCGATCAGATTCATTTTAGAACCAGCCTCAGACAGAATGGCAAAAATCAAGTCTTTAGAAACTGCTGGCACTGGAGGCCAAAGTAGGTGACTACGGTTAGTTGCAACAAAGTATCCACCATTTTGTTTCAGAACTGATGGAATTTCTACAGAGAGTCAGCGACAATACTGCCCGTGAACAGATAAAATAATGACAACTGCTTTCAGTTATTTTTATCTTCGCATAAAGTGGCTTGAAATGACGTTTTTGGAAATATCGGCTTTGTTTTTTCTTTTACCGTCAATAGCATTACCGAAGATTCCTGAATGTAACGATCGATAAGTTAATAATTTCAGAAATTTGTCAGTTGTTTTATGAGGTAGCAATTGTCCATAAACAGTCACCTCGTAGATGATAAGGGATGAAGAACAGTGATAATTATCTCATGATCCGTATAGTTTGTCCCCCGGATGAGAATTTTTAACCCTGTGCCATATCATCACTTTTGAATGATCAGCAATCCACTTGGTATGAGTAAAACCCGTTAATGTCCGGTCGCACTCCAGAAAGAGGCCGGATGCCGTACGTTGCTTACAAACCGTTAGCTGAGAACATTTTGCCTGTAGTTATCAAAACTCCGGTCCGTACTTTGGGAGCTCAGTAACAGATGTTCGGGGGACTCAGTGACAAGTCTGAGCTTCCTTTTGGATTGGTTTTGACTATTCTTCAGTAAAAAATCTGTGTAAGTTAATTTCGTTATGAACAATTCCCCACAAGATGTTGCAGTGACGATTTCTTGGTCAAGATTGTTTTGATCTAACTAATGTGACTTAGTTGAAGAGTGGTTTGGTTTCTTTTAGGATCAGTAAACCCTGATGGGCTCCTAGAAATGTCGTTTATTTTATCATGGCATTGCTTACTGTCGCTGGTCCTACAGTAGGATGAATTTAATGGTGTTCAGTTTTCAGCTACTTCGGTAATTTAATGGTCCGCGTTTACCATGGCTCAGTACTAACAAATCTTTAAGTGTGGCTGACGCTGCCTTTGATTCAGATTTACCCCAACCAAAAATCACAGTCAACTGCTCTTAAGATATACATTTGGCTATTATTTCATAACATGGACAAGTCGGCACAAAAGCTAACTGTTTTGAATCCCAAACGTCTTGAAAGACATGAGTTGCATGCTACAAATCTGGACAAGTCAATCTGACTACCCTACTGGAACGAAATGGAGGAGTGTTGTCACGTTTTCTGTGCATCACTGCTACTAAAAAGCACATCTAGATACACACACCGAATGAAGTATTTGTCCGAGCGCCCAGAAATCCTTAACTGTCTTCAGTAAAATGAATGTACTGAACATTAACCAACAAGAGAAGCACCTGCACTTAATATCTCTCCACCCGCCTGATACAATTTTTTCAGGAAACTATACGCCTTCACAAGTGATGAAAAATAGAAAAAATGCGGCGACGCGAATCAAGAAAGTACACTCTGTTAAAATGAGCCGATTAGTGCACAGAACGGCTTCCTGTTGCAGATGCGCACTTGGCAACTAAAAATTTGCTTATAACCTTATTGTTTGTGTAGACTTAAAGGTAGCTGCTGACAATAATGGTCGAATAACTTACAGTTCTGACTGGCCGTTTTTAATACAGCGTTTGAAGAATAGCAGCTCACGTTCTTAAAAAAAGTGTGTTAGAGATAACTCAAAAATAAAAGAATACTGGTTACCTGTGATATCAGCTTTCAAACAGACTGATGTGTTTTTTGCGACCGGTGTTGGTGAAAGATAGTTTTCAATCATGTGCGTGGAAAACAATCCCTAGCATAGGAAATTTAATCAAACAAAAAGAACTCTGTGGTTTAAAGAAAATACAGGTGAAACAGTGTTGCTAAGAACATGTAGGTCATTATCCGTCCACAGACGCTGGAATTTTTGTATTATATTCACTTGGCCGTTTCGAACAATAACCAGTAGAAAAGTCTCATACAGAGTGAGCATGCTTTTAATTTCGGGGCTTCGGATCAATAAAACAAGTGATATGTTTTCCACATTTTAGCATCAAGCTAGAAAAAGCAAAAAAATTAGGGTCAACATTAATATCGCGGGATTGCCTTGTTCTCATAGTGATGTCACTTGAATTAAATTGAACAAACTTATAGAAATCAACCAGAGATTTATTAGAATGCTTAGTGGATTGTCACTAGTGTCGGTAATGAAAGGTTAAATTTTTCTGAGCGAAAGGTAGCAGAAACAAGGTCAGAACCTTGTTCTTCTCAGTACCTCCTTCTCACGGTCAGTCAATATGAGTTTTTCTTCCTAGTGGAAGTCTCTAACAAGGGAACTGTCTTTCGTTAACTCAGTTAACACAAACAATTAGATGTATTTTCACTCAGATGAAAGTCCAAAATGGCGCAAAACAATGTGAACAAGTTGATTACACAAGCTCATTTTGAATATATTCCTGATCAGCTGAATGCTGAAGAATGAGGCAGGTTGGCTACGTCTAAAATTGGTAGATGTCACTGACCAGTTTTTGTCAGAACGCATTTGTTAATGACACTATTCAAAGTAAAAATCTGTTGAGCCCCAAAAGGAATGACAGAAGCGCAGAACTTGATGTTTTACAAGCCGCACAAACGTTCTGATGTTGTCGTTACGAGTAGAAACTATAACACGAGGAAAACGGACACCAATTTGGAAGAACAGAAGAAGTTCGGATTAGCCAAAGTCAGCATGTTGGTGGAAAAGCAACTCACAAAACAATTCTATTTGTTGGCTTCGTGTAGACACACATCTGAAGTAAACTGTCAAAGAAACACCCTTAATAGGAAGTGCTCCAAAAATACACAAGGATAGTATGTGTCAAAGCTCGCTTCTGAACACAAGCGACTCCGTACATCATACAACGGACGTTATGGACCCCATTCTCAGTAGGTAAATCTAGCATTGCCAACCTAACGGGAATCTTGAAATGCGTTCAAGTGAGTACCCGAACAATGTACTTCACGAATGTTGATTCTGTTTTTGTAAATATTCGCCCAGTAGGACTTTATTTCTCGTCATATCTGTAATGTGCGTGTTCCGTTTGAACATCTCGAAAACCTTTTCTATTACGCAAAAAAATGTCGATCTAAAGGACTTTCTGATCGACAGACAAATGTACAGTGTTGATATGAGTAGTCCGTTAGACCAGTTCAAAAGGACATCTTAGGAGTGACTGAGCGGTAAATACGAGATTTTATGATCAAAGCCTTGAGGTATAAACGAAATGTTGATATTCAAATTTATGTTGACGTTTCTCACTTTGATTTGCCTGTCATTCGTCATAACTATGTTCACTCCATCTCTATTTTACAATTTTGGATTGAACAATTTGGCATATTTTAAAGACCCACAGGATTAGAATTGTGGATGATACGTTCGTTCTGTCGAAAAGCAAAACTATGAGGTTAAAATCTACAAGTTTTTAGTTTTGTCCCATTGAATACAAACGTGGTTTGATTAGTTCTTTCTTGGATACAGTTGGGCGAGTTTACAACTTGGATAGTCTGTAAGCAGAACGAGAGATGCTGAGAGCAAACATTGCTATCAAATGGCTAGCCCGAGACATCCACTGAGACTCACAGTCAGATGAACGACAGCAATGAGCCAATACAAACTTCTCGAACAAAGCACACATTTCTGTTGTAACAACTCAGCAAACAAAGTAGTTTGCTTCAGCTGGCACGAATGCTGCTGCACAGCTGTGCTTAGGTCAGTCCACCAAAGGGCCAATCCTCCATTGTGTCTAAAACAGTTTGTACAGCTAATCAGACGCCTACATTGTAAACCAGCCCACCTACATTTACGGTGACATTTGCTTGGATGGAGCAAATCAACGACTATCTCAGTGAATAGTCGAATACGTCCGGAAGTGGTCTCTAAACAAGTGATTACACAGCGATCTCGAACTGATGAATCATCTGCTTGCAATCTCACCGCATTGGCTTCTAAAAATCTGACGAACTGTTAACATGTCCTTTCTCTGCTCTAGTTGAAGGAAGGCCAATGTTTCGAAAACCGCCTGGCGAGTAACTGATGAGTACACGGCAGGCAGAGCAATCAACCACAAACATCGTCTGCTACTTTCCGTTCTCTTTGAATGAATGATGTTCACAAACTCTTATGGCCAACTGTATCGCCAGACGCATGTAGTATTAGGTGTGGTCATTCATGAGAACAATCGTCGTCACGCTGAGCCGCACACATTTTTTTTACGTCTGACAGCCTCGCTATCACTTGTGTTGTATCCCGCATTTGTTCGTAGTCCCTCAATTCTACTACGTGGCCCTTCGCATCATCGTCATTGTGTTGGCTGGTAAATAGAAACATTGCTAGAAACCATCAGTTCTTTTTGCTTATATTACGAATGATTAACTATTTTAACAGATCACCCACAGTTTATGCAGTCCGTACTTCTAGTTTGCCTATTTTGCAATATGTTTCGCATATGTTGTAGCGATTGATAAAAATTTCCAATTAAAAACCGAAGGTGCATTAGACCGTTAGCCATATTTATGTGGTGTGCAATCCAGATGTGTCAGAAATAGACCAACAACAAAATTGGACAGCAAAATCTTCTGAATAAAAACACAGTTCTGAAATTACAACAGAAGTGGTTTTGATTGTTGCAAATCATCGACTGAACCAATGAGAGTTTTTGGTCTAGGACGAGTGATGATAGGGGTGATGTGACAATGTTTTTAACCTGTAATTTGTTTGCCGAAAAATGCCGTATGAGTCTTGGAGTGGAAAATACTCTTATTAGTATAGAGTGCCAGAGACTCTAACTTTCATTCTTTTAGGGAGTCAAAAAAGGTTTTAACAAGAAGAATTACTAAAGAAGGTGCCCAAACAGACGAGCTAATTTTGGAGATTGACTAGTCTAACGAAATACTCACACCCACGGTGGGTGAATCATTAGAAAGCGGATCTCCGACCGACTACACTGGTGAAGCGCCGTGTATAACGTCGCTTACTATGAGACATTGAACTAGTGTTCACAGAAATGGGTTGAAGAGCAAACGTTTACTCGGCATTTACTTTTGAAGGTAACCTTGCTCAAAAATGACAGAGGAATTAGAAGTCCCAAAATTTACCTTATCAAGACAAGGAGGCAATACCATAGTTGTACCAGTGAAGTGCAATTTACAGACTATAAGATAAAGACCTGGGTACTTTCAAAAAAATTGATGATCACAACAGTTAACAAGGTAACGAGCAACTCTTTCTCGGTTTTCATAGATTATTCTTCTTCCGCCGAGGCATTAACCACCATAGCAGCTTAGGTATTTACTGATAACTCAGTTGTTTACAGTTCAAAGAACAATAAAAATCTGGTGGCTAAAAATTGACCGCTTTTAAAAAGTGTGAAAAGATTGTATGTCAGTGTTCCAGACATTTCAACATTAGACTACTCGATGTATTACGACCAAAGTTTGCCCGACTTCACACAAAGCGAGCTTCGAAAAATTAATTCCTGATCAATTTCAAGCGATTACAACATGTTGAACGTTTTTTAGCGTGTATCTTTCACCTGTAGGTTTGCTGATCACCGTCCTCCATTTCAGCGTGTTCCTCTGTTTCCTGACTTAGCGATATCACGAAGCAAATATTAACATGGAAAACATAAATTATCAGTATTCTGTTCCACTTTTTTTCTGTCCTACCATTTACGTTCAATAGTACAGTGTTTATAGTGTTTCTGAAACTAGTGCGATGCAATTTTACAGCAACGGATCTACCGAGTGTTCATTTTTGAAATGTCATTTTTCTGGTCGCGTCGTTCTAGGGCTAATTAGAATCAATCTTGAGATCAAATCTCAAGAGTTATGAGAAAATAAAGGGAGACAATATGACCTACGAAATACGAATACAGAACGATGGCTGAGGCATGCTCAAGCGAAGACACGGCTGACAGAAAAATCTAGTCTATCGGGACTAGTCTGTGAAGCTGAATCATCGTAAAGGATAAGGAATCTATGGCCCCAACGTCGAACCACAAAATATGGAGTACTGTTCTGTGAGCTCCATCAAAAGGTTTGATGCAACATCCTGACATGAATTCTTAAGCTTGAGTAGTCCCCATCAAACAGGAAGTCCAGCGGTTTTGGTTTCGAATGGTTAATTATCGCAAATCGAGAACGTGACCTGTGTCTAACGCGTGACAAGCGATTGTGGAATCTCTGATCATGGCCTAGTACTCTAATTAATCTCGGGGTGTTTTCTGATGTACCTTCGTTGTCCACTCACATTAGTTCTAAATTCTCCTGCCGTCTTCTGGATCAAAATTTACAAGCAACTCTTGCATTTCAATCTAAATACATAATTACTAGTTCTCTCAAAGAGCAAGGAGTCCTTAAGATGTACCACGATTTTTAGCAATGTCACAAATTTTTAGGAAAACCATCCTGATACCTATTTTGTTCAAGAACCCATGAATAGCTTCTAGTATCTCTTTCTTGATTGGAATGATAGCAGCGCTTTTCCATCCTCTTAAGGTCTTTGATCGTGGCTTGAGCACCCCTCTGAAATGCCTTTCGAAAAAGTGATCAGCATAACTTCTGTTTGTTAGTGTAACCATAACCTCTTTCTGTGCTTTTTTTGCCAGTCGCGTTAGTATATGGATGCCAGGCCTTATGACCCACTGAGTTTGCTACTATATTGTTTAGGGTAGGCGGATTTATAGCTGAGAATATTAAGTATTTCTGTGGCTTTGTGAAAAACAGTGCTGTCGAGACTCCATTCAATCTTATGGACCAGACAGTCCAGAAATGACAGCTAGCTACTATCAAACTCTAGTTACGTAATCAATCTAATTTTGGAATCTATCCGATTAATGAAGTGTAAAGAAATTGTAGAATCTTTCAGGATTCCCGCCTATACGCAGTCTATCGGGGCGGTTGTAAACCTCTTGATTCAGGGTAGAACAAGACGGAATGTTGAAGGTTTACTCAGATAAAACTGGTTCTATACATAAATAAGCAACGGTTAGCAAATTATACAACTTACAACCAAGTGAACTCTGTGCACGGAATTTAACCATCAGCAAATATCAACCAATAACACGGTAGAGTAAAAACAGTTCAATGCGGCGATACAAAACAAACAAAGAGCGAGTTCATGGGGAAGTTCGTAGTGTCGATGCGGAGTTGGTTACGTGTAATAATGCAAGAAACGTTCGGCCAGTAATTAATGTAATCAATACAGGGGGATATATGTATAGGAATTATAGTACGATAGTTTGACCAATGGGGTATAGGTATGGGGATCAGTTGAGATTGGCATTGTGCACACAAATGACAGTGGGCGGTTAGTCGGGCGGTACCGTCGCTGTGAGGGGTGTGGCTGTTCCGTGGTTCGATCCTCCGGTCGCTGTTCTGCCATCCAACTATGAGTTTCAGTTGGAGTGATCCGAACACAACTTCCATTGATTCTGGCCAGAATCAACAGAAATATTTTAGCTCGATGTGGTTTCATAATCATAAGAGTATATCGATTATATAGCTCAACCACATTTTTGGTGAGCTTTTAAACTGACTCAATGCCTTCCGTTCAAATTGTTACATGCAATTTTTTCCTCATACAGAGGATACTGGAGACTTTATAGCTAAACCTTGTTCTTTTAACAGAAAATTTTAAATTGAAAACAAAATAGTTCATATGTTAATACATGGATATGCCAGTTATTTGGATGATAGTCAAGTTTGTTTTTTCTTCTATGGGGGTTTGGTTGTTTCTAGTGTTATTGCCTGAGATACATTGTTGAATAGTGATGTTACATCAAAACTAAGGGGTACTTTATCGTGTTCAACAGAAACTGAGCTATTTCTACGTGTAAGGTTCAGAGGGTTTTTGATAGAACCAATCGATTTCCAAATTAATAGTTGAATAATTCCTGCCAACGCTCAAGTGTTGGAGGGTCAGTCCCATGAACAACAACGTCTACAAGAATTTTTGGGAATCCCTGAAGACGTGGGGGTACTGTGGATTTCAAGTATACAATAAACCATTTTCCATATTCTAAACTGTATTTTGCCATTTATAAGTACTTGCTTACTTCATATTTATACCTTTTCATAGACGAAGTTGTAGCTGTATTCTCAACTTTATTAAATGATCTTTCCCATAGGCACTCTTCTACTTTCGCTTCATGATCTGCTTTATCCAGCATGACAGTGGCATTCCCTCTATACTCTTTGGTTATAAAAATAAATTCACCCAATTGCAATGCTTTCAGTGATGCATGTAAATTTGTTGCGAGGTTAACGGTTTCTTAGTCACTGAGACATAGGAATATGAACCAGTTGCGAGCGCACATTCTATGCATCCTCTTTTGTCAACTTCAACAATCTTGACCTAACAATTGAGACAAATTCTGTTTTTATTCGTAAGTTACATAATCCAGACTCATTGCCTAGAAAAGCATGCTCTGTATTCGGCAATATCCTACCAGATAAGTTGACTACGAAACTAACTGTGCGAACATCATCTATCGATTGAATTAAACAAATAGCGTTATGCCGAGCAGCTAACAACATTTCTAACTTGCGTACAAGTCTCTCCTCAACGTGCTCTCCTTTCACTTCCACGGATTTCTCAACTAGGCAGCCGATGCCATCTTGTGAGAGCACAGTCTTCCGATTTTCAAATAATGCGCTTGCCTGATTTCGAATGTTAATAAAACGCTTTGTAATTGAGCAACTTTGTTGTTTTAAGAACGTTTTCGATGTGGAAAAGACAACTTTTTGCAGTCTTCGTCAATTGTTTGGAAGCTTTGCGACGAAAGCTTTAGGAATGGCATTATTCTGAAGAGAACGAATGTTGAACACACGGTAAACGGATCAGCATGCTTCAAGTTTTGTTAATCGAACTGGTTTACATAATATCTTTTGAACACAAGGTCCATATTAATTGGAATACATATGAGATCAACTAGGCCTTCATACTGTCAAAACAACTTGTGAGTAATCTGTAAGTGCTAGGGGTGAAAGATAACCACCAAAACAACCTACCGATTGTTCACATGTTAATGACCAGTGACCGGTGATTACCAAGGAGGAACTGTCTTGTTGGAAGTGGCTTTGCTTTAAAGCAGATGAAGTACAATGAACTCAGACAGCTTAAATTAAAAAACCTCTTACACCTGGTTATAACACATCATGAATTGATACAGCGTTAATTATGCAGATGCACAAATGTTGATGTTCAAAACAGTTATATCCCTTCAATAATTTGACCAAAACAGTTAGAAGACGAACACTGGTAGATGCTAACATTTTGTATTGGCTCGTCAGTACCAAACAACCAATAACACGGGAACCTTTCAGTTTAACGTCTACAGTACTTCGAGGGGTATGAACAAAGAAACCAACAATAACAAAAACGCGTCATAGCGAATGGAGACCCAAAAGCAGTAAAAATGTTGAGGTCCCGAAGAAACTAGTATATATTGAGCTACCATTCAAAGGGGATATCGCGACGATGCGTACAACCCAACGAATTGTCTCTTCGCTCAAACGTACTTACAACGCAGCCGATTTGAGGGTTCTTAATCAGACTTGCAGGTTACCTGTACCTACAATCAATGGAGATCAACCTATTGGCGCCAAATAACACTGTGTTTACCAATTCTCATGTAACTGCGGAGAAAGTTACATAGGCAGAACCGATAGATCATTGATCTCAAGGATGAAGGAACATGTACCTAAGTGGGTTCACAAACAGGTCTCAAAACCTGACAGTGTAGCCACAGAGAATCGTAAACCCCAGCTTCGTCGATTAGACGACACATCCTGTCAACTGGTCATAACGTGGGCCTGACCTCAGCCTTCACCATCATAGTGCGCCACCACAACCCACGGTTCCTGAAAAATGTTGATGTTGGTTTGCAGGAAACACATTTAAAACGTGACGTGAACTTGGACTGTGGTATTGAAAAAATGTCTCACACTTGGCGGGCACTTTAGAGCTACTGGGTCATCCAATTGTTTTCACAAAATACATTGCTTGGAATGGTGACCATAAGAGATCGACTTCTACCAACAAAACTTACCGCAGACCACAGTTGCTAACTTGCTGACTTACAACGAACAAGCCATTCAATCTGATAGCACCTTCTTAGGACGATGAAGTGCCATGACGTGCAAATTTATTCCTCTAGAACACAGCAACAGCTGTATGTCGCTTTACATATATGGATTTAAGAAGAAAGATGTAGTTGAGCTATGATAATTGTAGGTATCCCCCATATAACAACAGACTAGTATGTTCGATGTTGCCTTACGATATTTATAGAGCTGGCTGGAAATTTCATGGGAATGTGGACATTGCAACCAGCCGAGTGAAGTTGACTTATATCAATCGAAGTTCCTTACTACTTACAGATAATCAAATACAGTCAAATAAATTGATGATTTTTGTGATTTCAACTTACAAAGAAGTCCTGATCGTGCTACCATCACATGGGATCAACAGGACCGTTGCTGTTTCCTCTCTAGGGAATTGAATATTATGAGTATCAATCACAAGCGAGTGTGAATGAGCGTTGTTATATCATACCTTAGTCATGCCTGTTGAAAACTCAACACGGCTGCTTCCTGAAAGATTCACCGGACTTCCAGCCCCGTTCACGGCGTGGATATGCACTACTGTCGACCTTTAACAAGAAAAAACTCAAGTATGGTGATTCTTTTCGAGATGGCTGACTGGAACTTCTGACAGAAAACGACAGCAACAGTAAGTTGAGTGGTGTGTAGCTTATATTCAGAGTTTTTGCCTGTTTATGTTATATGCGTTTGCAATACCCGGAATTAGGGACTTCAAATAGCCGTCAGAATCGTACTACTATTGAAACCTGCCTTTCAAGTATTAAAGAGACCTCGGATTAGTTGCGATAAGCAGTTATGGATGTAAATCAGCATTAAATAAACCAGAACTCGTGACTATCTGATCATAATGGCACATGTAAAACCACAAACTGTAAACTGATTTGAGCAATACAGAACAAAGAACTTGGTAACTAACGGTAAGTGCAACATCCTGGTGTGAGATCTTAACGTGACGTTTGGATTGGTTCCTTGCTGAATCGTGTATTGTGTCGGGGTTTGGATAACTGGTTAATTGAGTCGGTTTTCATCACAGCATCATATGGTGAGAACGCAAATGTGAAAAGTCTTAATATGTGTGAGCCCACACGAGAATAAACGTGGATAAAAATATGCATTCGGGGAAAACTGCAAGGGCTGGGGCTGAAACTATCTAGAAGCTTGTTACTGATGAGGCCTATCTAATTGTAGCTCATGTCGTCGAGCTGGTGGGTCAAACCGTGAAAGAAGATTGAACTGATCCTCTTGTGTCTTGGTTAAATTTTTGGTTACGTATTTTCTCACGGATTGTTCGGAATCACGCGATGTTTATGTGACTGCCGGAGATGTTTTATTACAACACTGGTGCGGAAGACAAGAATTCATGAGCGTCGGATTCCTTTGCATTTACGTTGACTGTTACTGGAAGTGGGTAACGAGTAATGGTGTGGACCTTGGTTACTTCACTAGTTTGCCGGAATTATCCTGTATGTTGACAAGAGCGGATTTGTTGAACGAAATTTATGGGCGACCGTAGACTAGAAGCCAGACTAACTTTGCCATCTTTGTTAAGACAAAACATCCTTTTTGAGAAAACGAATCAATATATAGTTAATTTTGAAGGGAGTGGTTCGATTACATCTACAGATGAAACTATCGTATTCATTTTGACCTGTGTGACGTTAGTCAACACGAACTGCCTTTGACATGGCCAACATGTCTACTTTAAACAAATGGACAGTGATAGGATGAAACAATGCACTCAGTTGCCTCAACCTAGACGGTGGTCAAAGAAATGGTAGTTTAGCGAGTAGGTGATGAAAATCCCGTGGTTTCGATTCTTTGGCTTTCAATGTTTATCCCAAAAAACTGTCTCAATAAGGTTGGAGCCAATCAAGCGTTGAGTAGCACGTTATTGAACAACGAGAAATTTTATTAATATGGTTTCTGGAAAAGCTAACGAATAGTTCGGCAAATTGAATGACATGGATGAAATCTAAAGGCGAAAAATCATGGCTTCGGCTGAATTGGTACCAGGGACAAAAATGGCATTTCCGAACGTGGATAACGGAGTTCAAATTGTGAAATTTCCGAGCACTCAGTGTGGTTTTGTAGTTCAGCTGGTAGAGCGTTTGTCTCAATTAGACATACTGATTCTGTCGCTGGTTCTAATCCATCCGAACCCTTGATTTTTCGAAACTGAATCTCACCTGAATTAGTTCTGTGTCGGTTGAAATTTATTAAAACGAAAACCAGCCTCGAATTACTGTCTAAAATAACTATTCACTTTTGTGTGTGAAGTTGGTGTCATATCTACTTTCAGAGGGTTTTTGTCTGTTCGTGATGCAATCGTAGCTATGTGGTCTAATTGTGTAACAAGTCTTTCTGAATTCTTGCTGGACTTTGCACTATATTATTGTTCACGCATACCACAAATGCTGTTAATCATTTCAATGACGATATCTGTTCTGTTGTTTTGACAGATTGGTAAACAATACGTTTCACTATGTTTTCACATTAAACAAGAGATCGATAGTCTGCACACGAAATATATTAACTGGGTGTGGCTTTCCTACGAAGGTTATTCGATATGGACAGACTGGAACACTACCACCTGTCTGAACGAACGGGTGCTCTTCTAGAGAACCCATTAGTAAGTTAAATGATATTGACAACGATAACAAAAATAAAAACGTATATTTTTGCCCATAGTGATTGTGTTAGCTTCTAAATTCCGTGTAAATATTATTAGGCAATCTGTGCCATTTACATTTCAGTCCAAACTTCCCCCAGAATATGATCCGTGGAATCAACTGATAGAGGATCTGCCAAATCTCTTTCAAAACATGACACTTCGCAAGCGTATCAGTCAGGTAGGTGCAAATAGCTATTTTTTGTTTTGCCGAAGGCAGGACATCCGATGTTATCGGTTTTTAAGTTTAGGTCATACAGAACGTTCCTCTATACTTTCATGTTTATACGTAATGGTGGTAGTATCTTTCACATATCCTAAATATTTCGATTATATTCTAAGTTTTTGTATGTTATAAACGGCAATGTTCTTATTTATTTAAAATGACCGATTCCCTTCGAACATGTAGACAGTGAGTTGAAAACATCAAAGAGTGGCAAGTTGGCGAATACAACGTTTGGCAAACTGAAGATTAACACAGATTCGACCTAATTACAAGAGACAGAGAGCTTTAAACAGCAAACATGAGCCATATTGTGAACAGTGGTGTTCAACACTAGATTATTGAAGGCTTTGCAAGCGCGACAATTTTATTCGTGGTCCACTTACGTATGCAATCAATATGTCCATGTTAAAACGTTCTGAATACAAAGTGATGAGCCAGTGCAAATCAATGATAACTCCTTGATGAACTATAGGACGCGTTCTTTTATAATTACAAATACAACGACGAAAATATTGGGGGAATGGTATTCTGCTTGCGGTTTTAATTAATCTTCAAGTCATAAGGGATATCGTTCCCTCGTCTCTGTGGACACTACTGCGTTAATGAACTGTAATCATAGATATGTATCGCAATTCAGATGACCAATAGGGTGTAGGAGGTTTGAGAAAAACAATCTGGTTTTCTTTCTGGCACCACACCGTATTAAAAGTTATAGTGTTTGGGTGATGGTTTGCCAGACTGGTAAACTGATCGCTCGCGACTGACATTACTAGATGAACCGAGCCGCTTTGTGCAATTGTTTTTTAATTTCCCGCCTCACTTAGCACATAGTACTAGTGACTGATTGCAGTTGTGGTTGTTTGCGTTCTGTTAGTCAACTGAGAAAAATTGATGAGAACTGCGTTTTAGTTTTTCACAAAAACGCATTTAGAATTGGTCGTTGATGATGAAACCAATTTTATTGACATTTTCGATATGACTAACATTAGACGATCAACTGACCGTTCTGGTAACTTTTCCCAACAGTTGCCTTTATTGGAGCCCAGTTCGCTGAACAGTCACGAAGAGCTCCTGTTAGCGCACAAGGTGCTGTCGTTTGCTGCTTCCACCTACGTTTGGCTGCATGGAAAAGGCGGTGAGCCTGAGGTAAGTAAAATGTGGCACCTTATTCGTTCGGTTGTGCATCGTTGAACGATTATGTTAGAACTCTTCTTCTTCCAAATGTAGTTAGCAGGCTGACAACACATGAGGGCATTCGTTTTCTTGCTGATCCAAAAATAGTTGTGGTTAGTTCCTATAGTAGACGTGTTGGTTTTTCTATCACTGAGGCTAAAACCTTCACAATGGCGCACGCGTGATTGAAAGATACCAACAATCAGCTGATTTGTCAAAACGTTGTATAAACCCGTCTGGGAATGTTTGGGATAAATGGCCGCTTGTATGGACGTAAAACCTCTAAAAACACGCGTCAATTCAGTAAGTTATCATAATAACATAAAAGTCTATTCAAACGGAGGAATTCAAATGGGACTGAATATTATTCTGCAGTTAGTTTTGAGTTTTAGCAAAAGTTACTTTCCCGGTTCCACAAATTCCTTAAACTTGAATCCACTGTTTGCACACTTGTCAAACTAGGGTAGCAAGTTTCTTTAGCCATCCGTTAAACATATATAGCTACATATATACATGTTTTTCAGGCAGATAGCACCTGACTGGCTGACGGTTTACTGTTGGTCACTACCTCGCTGGTCGTCCTAAGGATGGAGTCACTTCATCCACTGACCGAGCATACTGGACACCATTGTACCGATCATGTATTGTAAAACATTCTCGTGCCCCTACTCTGATAACAAACTGACCGCTCGACTTTTCTCCTGATGTTCGCAGTGACCGAAGGATTATCCGTTCCACTGTGTACGGGAAACTTGCCAACTCTGTAAGGTCGTTACCAACTTGGTTGGCGCATTCGGCCATTTCACACAATGTTGCTGTAAATGAGTTTCATCCCAGAACGATCGGATCATTTTCATCGACTGACCGGATTGCACTCAATAAGTCATCTGTCTCAACTTTGCTTTGGCCTTGACCGTCTGTTATTTTATTATGGAGTGGTTCAAGTGTTAATTCGGCATCACCTCGACTATAATCATGTTGCAGAACAAAATTATCGATCAATTGTTCAGTAGAACCTTAGCCCTTTAACCACACCTCATCATGGCCACTGTAAATACTGGTTTTGGTGACAATGGGCCAATAAAAAAAAACACTTAGGGTCGTAGGACTGGAAAACTAGTAAGAGGATACTTAGCCCGATAAACTATTAGACTAGATTGATGTATTGTTCTCAAAGCCGTCGGATATTTTAAAAATCCGCTTCGCAAAATCCTCTACTTTTCAACAATTTTTAGTATCATTTTTATGATGTTGCTTTGAGTAAATTTTCAGAATTTTCATTTGTAGATTCTCTTGCTTCGCACCGTCTGACATCGTAGCAAATTAGCTCCAACTTACTGTTGACTTTCGCACACTGTTAACATGGACATCGTGCAACATCACGTTCACCGCTAAAATCAAAGGGTTGAACAAACAACGTTAGTATTGACACTGACCTACTTCCACAGAGCCGTCAATAAATTAAAGTTGTGACGGCAAAAATTTCCCGGACCTTCTAAGGAAAGTGGGCTAGATATAGTGTAACAAGAATTCCGAAGATTTGAAGTCCTTCCACATGGTCTATTGAGGAACCGAGGGACGAACGTTCACGGCTGCATATGGTCAGTTGTGATGGTTCAAGTTTGTGCTGACTGTGTATAGTAAGACGCCTATTAACTGCACGTAAACTTATTTTGTGTTTTTGATGTGCAAACTTCACCACTGGAAAGTAGTTGATTGTTTGAAGATGTGTGAAAATACCGAACCCTCAGGAATAAACACACATTCGTAGTAAGTCAAGCAAAATTTCCTCAACACCCATAAACCTGTCCTCCAATCTGAGGGCAACATTAGCAAACGGAAAAAGGTTTCCAGGAGGTTATCAACAGGCAAGCAATTCACATTATCCTGGCTTTGTATTTTGCACTGAAGTAAACAAGATCAAGTTTTATGCAGCTACCGGACGTCACAGAAATGAAAAGTCATAAATTTGTAAAATTCTGTTGTTCACCGTTAAGAAATCAATTAATTTAGACTGTGATCGCCAAAGGTCAAAGACGAGCAAAAGTAACATAATTGCACAAAAAATGTTTAAGTTTAAACCTGCATTGTGAGTTTCCGGTTCAACATGTAGTTCGTAAATAGATGTTATTCAAATTAATTTCAGCGGCGAATTAATGGAAAAGTGAATTGCCTTCTAGTGAATAAAAGTTAAAATCCTGTATTCCATCAAAACTCCTTGTAGTGAACACCTGTTCTCTGTAACTTTCACCTAATTTGAATTAGCTTTACGTATCTCAGGTACCGACCAAAACGGATTGGAGGTTCAGTCGGTATCCTGTGAAGTTTCTGATCGTGGACAATGGTTTCCATCAAGGATGCCACGTTAATGTATTCTGTTTTACCAGTGTGCAGTTGTTTAAATGGATACTTGTGAAATAAACGGCATATGTGTGCACAACACTACTTCACCGTGTGGTAGATGTGGAAATGGGGGGATACTGGAGAATCCGATAATAAAACATGGAGATCAAGTTGGCGGTTGGCATCTTAGGTTGGAGCGCAGAATAGTTATATATAAAAAATGGCAATCGATCGGGATTCAGGCTGATGCAAATAAGTAAGGGGGAAGAAGATTTAGGCGTGTGAATATAGGATTTGAAATGAGTAGCACTGCGTCAAGATAACTGATGAGCTTGTTTGAAGTTCTTCCCTATACTTAGCTGCAGAGACTTGAAAAGGAAGTGACTAAAAGGTTGACTTCTTTGGAAACCGTTGTTTACTGATTCAGGAATGCTGGAGAAATTGCTTGTGTTAAGTGAGACTCATGGGATAATCAAAACTAGTAGGAGATAAACAATTTTAAGTTGAATGTTACATACAGTGGAAGACTAGAGAATTGCTCAATATTGTTGCCCTGATGACATCAATGTGTTATGCCTGCTAATCTGCGCACGTCAAATTTTAATTGTCGGGACAACATCATAGTCTCCATTTTGTGCAAATGAGATTTCACACCCTCTCAGTCACTTGCCAGTGTGCTGTTTAGTTAATTAACAGCTGCCCCCTGTAGTGAATACACTAACGTTACGTTATTAAGAATCACTGTAAACTTAATGGCTAATACTCAAACGTACCGCAATGGATAAAGGACACATGCCATCTAAATAGTCATATGCTGAACAGGTAATCTGTGATTATAGAAACGTCAATCCGGTAGAATTATCAAACAAGTAAATGCATTGTGTGATCTGGCTGGAAAAGACTGTGATTAACATTTCTTACTAAACGCTGAAGTGGTTGGCTTGTCGGTTTTTACACCTCCAGGTTTTCTCTACCGTGATGGTGGATACTGTCAGACCGTTCAAACCTGTTTGATGACGTTTGTGGAAGCTGGACTAGAATCGAGAACAGTGCAATTAATAGTTGAGTATCTTTACTAGTCAGCCAGCGTGAGCTTCCATTTTGTCGGAACTTCTTTTAGATGCAATGTAATTCAACAAAAGGAGTGACAAATACAATATCAATCTATCGAAAGTTATGTACTAGTTTATTTTACATTTCTTACGTCTATGGATTAGTTAACCTTATGAGCATCGGTGTATGTGCGATCAATTTTGCGGTCAAACATACATTATAAGTTACGTACATTGATACTAACGACAAAATCTCCATTTAAATACGGTTGGTACTCATTGACAGTATCCATCCTTGTTACAACAGAAAGCTGAACTCTGATCCATATAATTGTAAGTGCACCACGAGAGCCAAGGTCTCACTAACCTCGTGTTAGACACGACTTAATCATCACACTTAGATGTTCATCAATAGTCGAGTTTATGGTTGAAGGTCACATTTCATTATTCTTCTGGAAGCATGTTGTCGTCATTGACTTCTGCCATTTACTCAACATAACGCGTGCATCAGTAATTTTTGAATCTGCTGTTAATTTCAGTACTTGCCTGCACAAATTGCAGTTCCATTGGTGAACATTTCAGAAAAACTGGGGATTCAACCAATTATGACACACCAGGATCTCGTACTTGGAAACTGCCTATATGTTGACTCCCAAAGGTTGGTTTGATTTGTCAATGGCTTTTCGTACCTTTTTGCATACAGCGCACATGCTTGTTTTCAAAGTAGCCGTGCTGTGTTATATCGTTAGATGTTCCGAATCTTCACCTATTTTTTAGTCCGTCTCATTTAACGCATTGAAGTTTACAACTTGATTTCCGAACTCTTGGTTATGGAATTCTGTTTGCAGAAAATTCAGTTAAACGGTGGATTAATGACTTAGTATGATTTAGAAAAGAAGCAGAAGTGACATTTTTAGGAAGTCGTTAACCCCTCAGATGCCTTAGTTTTTTTCCGCGTTTTGTTATTAAAACTTAGAGTGCATGCAAGCAACATCTTGATTGTACTAGATACCAGAAATTTGTTATGACAAGGTATCAGGTGTGTTAGAAATATCCCGTCGTTTTCTTTGTCCGGTCGCCTCATTGTCATTTCATTCCTCCCATTTACTTCCGTGACCCCGTATAGTTACTTATTCACTGGCTGGGCACTCTTGTCAGATGCGCGAGAATCGACTGAAACTCGAAGAGTTAGAATAGAAGTTTAGTTTATTCCACATTAGGTACCAAACAGAACTGACAGTTTTAGGTTTCCTCGAATTTCCGTCAGTTCAACAATTTCAAACAGAAAGGAAAAATACGTCAACGAGTAGTAAGGGATGGATCGCTGTAGACAAGGTTTTTGTGCGGTTAGCATTCTATCCGTCAAATAGACGATATCAGTTCACAGCTGAAGATGCTATACAATTTACCCAACTCCTCTGTAGAATGACCGGCACTGTGAACTTCTGATCTCGTCGGTCTACTATTCAGTTTCATTCGCTCAACTCAGTAGTAGATACTGGGTGAACTTAACCAGCGAGAAAAAGGGAAAAATATTCTGCGTTCTTTTGTGTTCAAACCAGCGACAGGAACGAAGAGTTACCCTTGGTAACCCGTGGTATTGTTTTGCGAATGAAACTTGTTTACTATTTACACTACTTTTGATCACAAAGTACAACTCTTACCTTGTGTTAAATCAAAACAGACACTCCCTGCATTGAATGGAATTATTCAAAATCCGTTTGAGTCTTACAAGTGTGCCAGCAGAACTTAAAGATAATCAATGTGATAAAATCTATTAAAATGTAACGCAGTCATGTTTCACAACAAAAAGTACGTCCGTTTTAACACTTGTGCAAGTTTTACATGTTCGTCATTGTATTCGAGTGCACTGTACTTTTAACGCCATAAACAATCATATTAAGCGTTTTCTTTAGACTTTAGCCGAAAAAACCGTTAACATAATGTAGAGCCATATCTCGGAGACAATATCTATCAAACCCAAATTATACTGTTTACATTTCCTTACGAGCATAAACCATCTAACGTAAAAGTGTATGTTGTTACGGGCGATAATTTGCTTTCGAAACATTCACCGAGTCTCGTTTGCTTAGCGGTATGTAAAGTTTTTTATCCATTGTCTAATAAAATCTATTTCGACTAACAGCCGCAGTTACTTTATCTGACCACACATTAATTCATGATAATTGACTTTTTGTATAAATTCAAGAAAGTTTCGGGCAACAATAACTCAGAGGAAGCTAAAGTGCGTTAAGGTGAGAAAAAACGACTAACCACCGTAGCGGAGGACATCTGTGCTCAACCAATGGGTTCATGAAGTTCTAGGACATCTGTATAAATGTTACCAGGTTTTGTTGACTCTCAGTTAATTTCTGGTATATTAAAGGTTCGAGTCGGTTCGACGATACATAGCGCCAGCGATGGGCGATAGAAGACAAAGCACCACAGAATTATGCCAGCATTCGGTTAACATTCGAGAAGCACAATACTTTTTTTGGACTTGCAACCTGTTACATTTGATCTACTGAACGAAGTCATTAACCAGTTAAAACTTTCATTGCAAATTAAACTTTCATCAATCTCTACCTCCAGTAAACAGTCTAATGACGCCAACTCTCATCGTATTCACAAATCCTTGTGTAACTGTGTCGAAACTTACATTCCCATAGGCCTTTATCTGGGAGGTAAGAAAATGTGTGATGTCGGTTCGGAATGTGACTGTGCATTCTAATTCGTTTATCCAAAATATATGTGAATTTTAAGTTTCTTCAATTCTCACAAACTCTGTTTGGATAGAACGACCAAAGGACGTCGTTCAAATGATGTTTCCCGAATCAACATTTCGCACAATCGGAAGAAGTACGCCTAAATAAGTTGGAGTAAAATAAAAACAAGAAAGTGGAGAGAAAATTATTTCCTTGATTAGTTGATAACATAAGACTAACAAATTGTGTAAAAACTGCGTGTAGTGGTAACCAATAAGTAGACAAACCAAACAGTTCAATCGTTTTCGCGATGGGGAGGTTCTTACTTCTTTACAAAGTGAACTGATTGCATTAGAATCTTTCATGCACACCAATGTTGTCTGATTAGCATCTTCTCGCAAATTACTGGCAGGTTCCAGTTACGATTTCATAACAGTGACCTGAACAATTTGACCAAGATACCTAGATTCTGGGCGTGATGACAAGCACAGAAATTAAGGTCAATTGAGTGCTTATCGGAATATGGTAAACAGCATTGCAATTACAATCGAACTAGTGGAGGCAGACTGATTAATCGAGTGTGTGTCACCATTATGAACTGTCAACCTTCTATTGTCCAACAGAACCAGCAATTGAATAACTTGACAGGTGGGTTACAAGGCCGATGCCAGTTTGTGAATCAAGTTGTTAGTTACTTGGTCCTCATTGCAGCTCATCATTCTCAGGGTTCCGTTTTTCAGGAACATGTTCATGAATATTTCCAGGTAACCACTATTCACCAGTGTCTTTCTAATAAACCTCCGTTCTACTTCCGTTTGATTTGTTGCGAAGACGTTTCCAAATAGAGTTCGCACTCATATCCGTTTGTAAACAATCCATGTGAAGTTACAGAATTTCAGTCATTGTCCGCTTCAAGCTGGGTTATGATAAGCAGACCATTGTAATGTTCTATTCTAAGAACTGGCGGTAAGGGTTTCTGGGAATAACACCAACTATTGATTATTACCTCATAAGTTACAGTTTAGGCAAATCGAGTCCAAAGGCCTATGAAACGAAGTCAAAGAACGTACTGGTCAAAATCAGAACGTTATCTAGTTCAAGTTTTTAGGGCGAGACACAAGAAATCCTGTCGTGAGGTTGTTTTTTAAACACTTACATGAATACATCCGTTGATATGATGCTCAGCAGAATACATACACTTATACTGATAGTTTGTTGGTAGTTTCTACTGTTCAGCTCAAAAGGAATGTGTTGTTTACATGATTGTTGAGATCAAGCAACCGTTAGCTGATTTGATAAATTGCTTGTCTCTCATTTTTTATATCAAACGCGCTTTGAGAATTATACTTCATGAATTTTAGACTACAGTATTTTAAAGCTCACAACATTAACCTGTGAGCAGGAGACGATAATTTTCCTCTCGTATTCATCCGTTATTGTTTAATCAGGTTGCTAAAGTCGCAGATGAGCGTACTTTTCTTGAGGCTGAATTTCAAGTTATCACCTAAATAAGTAAACAGGTTTAATGATCAGGTAAAATATCCTGGCTATCCATCAGTTTACCGAGAAAATGATAAAGTAGAACAAAATCACGGAAGTTTTTCTTATAAATGTCGTTTATGGGTGATATTTTTGTTGGACAATTAAGGTAGCACTTGAAAACAGGTTTAGAAGACTGAAATCAGTCCTGTTCAATCACCGAGTGCTTACCAAATGAAACACACAGGATGAACAACACCAGCACATTTAGTATCTTTTTCTTCACCAAAAATAGACGATTCCTGCCATTTTCCAAGGCAGTATGATTCGGACGCACCGGCTTATCACTCGATGTGAATGCCGACGTTCACACTGTTATGTAACTTAGTATGACATAGAAGTGGGTGGTTGGTAATGGACGTCTTTACCTGCCTACCACAAATCTTCCTGTCTCGCATTCCATTTGCGTTATCCTTGAACTCTATTCATGTGTGTGTTTGGTCTGACTGTATGAATTGTTGACCTGAAATGATGTCTGGTGATTGTTCTATCAAAATTCCCGAAGAAGTGTCACAGATTTAATGTTGGACCCACGTGAGTCACAATAACCCATGTTTTATGCGTTTGGTTAAGACGGTCGTAATTCATCATCTCAAGCTAGCACCATGAGTTCAAAAAGTGTTTTAAATAAGTTTTGAATTTTCACAGACCTAATATTTTGATGCACGTGCTCTTCATTAGTGTTTAATTAGTTTCGGATTTTGTTGCTGAGTAGCCAAGTGACATTGTTACAAACATTCGTCTTTTAACGGACGTGTCCAGATCAACTTATAATGTTGCAGGCTGTTTAAATCGGATTACCGCAATACCTATCAAGTAGACTGGTACTACTCCCGATGATTCGTTTCGGAGGTTAACGAATACCATTACAGTGGACGCATACCTCATCCTTAATGGCATACTAACATTCGGTTGCTAATCTAGTGGAGAATTTCGGATGATTATGTACATTCTATATTGTTATACTGCTGAGAAGACTTAGACAGGTGTACTGTTGTTTGTGTTGATCAGCAAGTACTAATTCGCTCAATCACTCTGAGAGGACAACAGTCAATTGCTCTGTGGCTGGGAAATAGCCAGTGACAAACAATCCAATCAACGTACAGTGTAATATGTCAGCTACATTAAAACTGTTCAATATGTCGGCCACTAATTAGAAAATACTCCCGAGAAGATTAGACGATGACGTATTCTCGGGTTACGAGAGCACAGCCTACTATGTGTGAAATGACTAGGAGGTTTTGATTGACAGGTTATTGACAGTGCAACCATCTAAAATGCGAGTTGGAAACGTTGTCAGAAATAGCATTGTGACGCAATCATTAACTTGTCCACATCATCTACAACCTCTTTATAAAAATTTTTTGCTATTGTTAAGCCGTATATCTTATATTATTCCGTATGTCGTTTTCAGTAGGAACGACATTCTGAGACATAATATCTATGAACACATTTGAGAGCAGTAACCACCTGTAGTTCACATAAGTTTAGAACTAAAACCATCAAAACAGAAATTAGAGTGCAATATGCATTGTAATCAAACCAGTACCATCCAGAAAGATTCCTTTTGATAAGTGCAATGTAGTCGGAGCGACGCTTACACAAAGCATAAAAATGTCTCTCTTATATGTGCTTTCCTAAGAACAAGTCTCATGGAGTTCTGCCTGAGCCACGTTTTGAAGTTTAAAATGGACCCGATCAAGCCTCGGGACAAGGAAGTACGGATCCATATCGGACCAGTGAACACCTGTTTGGACATTGCTGGCAAGAGAAATCACTAAATACAACAATCTGCTCAGGTGGACAGTGGTATAATACAAATGTGAATGGACGATTTGTAACAGTTTTGATTAGGCTTCAATATGTAACGTGGGACCGCGAAAATAATGTTTTTCCCAGTTATCAGATCACTTTTCTAACTCAGTGATGCTACCTAAAATATAATCTGCCCCTCGTTTTGGACATTCAGTTTGATCCTGAACTGAGCTTGAACTGTGGTTATAATTCTGCCAAACTAGTTCAGATTTCCTTGATTCGACTACTTGTTATATGACTGACATTTAAAACCTTATTGCATAAATCTGCATGTGATACAACACTAAACTGTTTACTGATGATCGCGGGGTTATCGATTGGAGTTAACAGA
>JTDE01000777.1:7545-35862 GCA_014338405.1 Paragonimus skrjabini miyazakii
GCTATTCAGTAGTAGGATCGGAGCATATATTTTGACATGCTACAAGCCGCAGGAAAAGTGCAGAAAGGACAATCAGAGTGCAGTATCACCTATAGGAGTCCCTGCTACTTGATGGAACTGAGCACTGACGTCTGCGGCAGCCGAGACGGTCGGAGGCTGAATACCGCGTGCAAATGAGTGGTTTTGTTTCTGGTCTTGTTTAAATGCTTAACCCATGTGTTGCTTTGTCGAATAAACAACCCTTGCGCCATCCGCGTTCTCGGATCACAACACTAGTTGTTCACCTCAATCGAAAGGAATTTGTTTAGGTGTATATCTTTATTCCTGTATACAAGTAGAAAGTGGATTCCATGCCGCCATTTCTCACAACCATACCTTATCAAGACTATTTGGATTGCTCTTTCCAAGAGGAATGTCCTTACTACTAAGCAAACCGGTGTTGTTCAAATTCCGTTTGAATTCGATTGCTTCTAGCACCATTCCACAGGAAAAAACATTTCTTGTCAGTATACACTTAAATACGGCTATACTCTTTTAAATTCACACGAATGGAGTCGTCAGAAGAAATCCTGTTGCGAAAAACTCAGATTTTGGCTGATTTCGAACCAACAACAGGAAGAGTTTGTCCAAATGAAGTTGGTCCCCTTCTAACCTATGGCATGTACTAGACTACTTATCACTAAAACAAGTTCAATACTCATCATTGGCTCTGATAGATTTCAGCATGAACTGTTTGAGGAATCCTGCTTCGTCTGTTGACGTCCTGGACAATTTGGTGGATTCTATGTGACAGTGGAATGGGTGATGAATGAATCAAAATGTGCGATTTTAGAGCTCCCAGAGTGACCTTGTAGTCCAGCGGATAGAGTGCTTTCAAGGTCTTGATATCTTGTTTTTGTCACTAGTTCGAGTTCAGTCGCCCAGAGGTCTTTAAAATCAAGTCACTTCTAAAGTAAAAAATCTACCAAGCCACTGATCTGTTACGAAATATTCCGTTGACATTTGTTTCTCGCCCTTTAGATTGTAATCTATTGAAAGTGGAGATCTGTGGCATAGTTTTGTTTATCTGTAGCATTTTCTTTGCGATGTGACACTTTCAATGTGTTGACCTTTTAAAGTCCTCGGTGCAAAGAACATCGGTATCTAAACGTGGACAATCATTTAGAACAGTAAGGTCTACAACGCTCAGCAGCAGGAATGAATTAACTTTGATGTATTCTGATTTTGCGGAGGCCATAGTCAAGTTCGTTAATTTTCACGGCAAAAACAACGTTAGTTGAAACATACTTGAGACCGATCGTATAGTCACAACTTCAGAACAACTTGTGAACAAATAGTAATTTGTTTCACTGATAGCGTTTCATTTTTGACAACGAAGCCTTTTCATACTAGATGAACCAGTTGCAAATCTGATGGAATTTAGGGCAGTTTAGACATCAGCAACCAAACGAAGCAGAAGGTATTAGATCATGGGCCAAATGTACATGGGTTTGAACCACCAGTTACAGCAGACCAATGCACGTGAGCTGCAAGACGAACGTGAAATCGATTTAATCTCTCAAATAGATCGGTCAACCGGTCAGTTGCTTTCGTGGAAAGTAGGTGGGGAATCACAAACCTGATGTGTTAAGACCGTTGTCTCACTCGATCATCAATCCAAGTCAGTTTGATCGATCCAAAACTGACCGGCATGTGCTATAAAGTTCGGCCCCGTCAACTCTATTTACGGTGCATCTGGCCTCCGCAATTTTGTAGGGCTCTGCAATGACATAGGAGAGCTTAGTTGCATTGATCTCATTGGTTACGAAGCATGATGGCAATACTGCAGTGTTGACCGAAACCAATGACTAAATCAGACAAACACAGACTCAAAACGGTAGGCAAGGTCAGATAGATCCACCAATCGTTCACCGACAGAGTGACCAAATGGGAATGTGCATTGATTGATACGATCAAACAAAATTAAAAACACCGTGTAGTCCAACGAAACAAGAGAAACAGACAAGTAATCGGACAGCTTTGGAGGATAAAAGTCAGTATTACAGATGGAAAACAAGCAACGTGTTCCCAACCAGACCAAGCAGGTAGTAAGTCGATGAAAATGAACATTTTGGATTACTGATGGCTTTGGGTGTTCCTGTGGATGATTCCAACCTCAGTAAATGTCAATCGAGATCGAGTATTTGTTAAACTTTCACGAGAAAGTCATACAACTTCACGATACAGGTCGGTGGAATCGTAGTTAGCACTGAACAAACGGCGATTTTATTAATTGAGTAACGTGAGGTGAACTCAGATGCTGTGTTTATTCTGTTGGAGAGTCAGCCGTTAAGATATTTGAGATGCTAGTGGAGCTGAGGTTCAGTAGGTGGTTGAAATGCTAAATGTTGACCTCAACTAGAATGGAACCGAATGGAAAACCTGGGCATGAAACAATCAAACAATTTTGTGGACGTCAAACAGCCAAGAAATACCAGCTTTTTCCGCAATTCCGCAGCAGTCGCCTACTTAATTAGTCAGCAGAATGCCACATAACAGAGCTCAGATCATTGACATAGTCGTGCTTCTTTTTACTTGTGTTTGTAACTCATCCATTCTGGACAGCAGCTTCGTGAGGTTCCAAGACGAACAGCCCACCCAGCGAATTTTACCTTATCTACAGAATACTGATGTATACAAGAGCGAAAAAACGTCTGAATTCCAATGTAAACGTCCCAACTCAAAAATGAACTGGAAGCACAACCTTATAAATGGGTTAACTTTGACAAAAAAACCGTTTTAAGGTCACCTTACTCTCGAAGACCCATCAGCATGAGAAAGAAGTACACAGGGTGAAAAATGGACAATCTCCAGGTGAGGATCCCGGTTAGTATGGCAGATTAGTTATGGTTTCACCACCCATCTGGTACAATTTGTCCAGCGTGCGGTCTGGCATTGTTGTGAATGGGAACAAATCCTCACGTGGTAATCAGTGGTGGTTGCTAAATTGACAGTTTTCAATAAACAAGCATAAGTTCACTCCAGTACGATACTACAGAAAGCTGTACCGGATTAATCTGACATCAAACCACAACAAAGGTTATCACGGTTTTCATCGAATGAAGATTGCGTTTGGATATAGTTTGAGGTGGTTCATTTTTGCCAGTTCACTAGGCAGACATTCTCTGTGTACTCTTACAATCCCGTATTCCATCGTTAATAATGGTGCGTGGCTGAACAGGTCAGTTTATTTCACAATATCAATGAGGTGCACACCTCCAATTTTAGTTTCATTTGAATCTCCCTCATCACACAAAGACCAAGATTTCTTTCTTGTCCTGCTGCACTCAGCTGACTTTGTGTACTACTGAGTGAAAACTATGCCCTCTTATCAAACGTATATAACCTCTTTTGGGAATGGATTCTAGCAGTTCCTTCAAGCCAGATGAGTTATGATTTGCTCAGTATAAAAACAGCTTCGAAATTCATAACGTTGGACAAATAAATCTGCAACGTTTGGTGAAACTATGCCAAAAAATCTGTGTGTACTTCATCATATGCCTCTCATGGACTGTTGCCCCGCGTGTTCCAACTGCTTTTGTAGCTTTAGTCCCCAGTTTACACTCAATTGCACACAGTCTTTCCACGTCACAATGTAAAAAGTCGAAACAAGTTAACAACGATGTCAAAACTGTTAATTTTCCTATAAGTAGAGAGATAAACGAAGGCAGATGGAACAAAATTGTATGCAGCATATTCAGCTACTATGGTCAAACAATAAAACAATAAAATATAATAGTAATGATAAAAATAAAGTCGGTAAAATGAAATAAGAAGCTTCAACCTCATCCATCTTGAGAATTGCGGAAACTTTCAACTTGGCCCAATGAAAAACGAATCAGTCTGTTTTTACAAGTTTTGTCTAACGCCTTACTTAGTAGAAATAGATAAAGTTTTGGTTTGTAGGCGAAAACAACCACTGTCTGTGATTTGAACTGGATGTGTCGGAAGAATCAATATTTGACAGTGAACATTGGCATGATCGTGAGATCCTCCAAAGCATCTGTACATTGAAATATTCTATTATTGTGTAACCCGTTTACATACTGTTAGGCTAACTATATACAGGTAATAACAAGTTGTCATGTTGCATTGGCTGCGGCTACAAGTTCAAGAATTGGTATATAAAAATAGAACACTGGCAAGTAATCAAGAATTGTAAGTAATGTAAAATACACATTGTTTATGTTTACTGAAAGCGCTTGCAGACAGATATATATTCAGATGTATATTCTACTTTATGGTAATAGCTGAAAGTGATTTCCCATGACCAAGGTGAACTGTTTACGTTGGTGTTATATGAACTTTCTAGTGCATATAGTACTAGTGGTCTAGCATCAAACTGTGTACAAATTCATTGTGAGAAGTTTCGCATCCAAACCGTATGTACACGCGCGTGAACGGTCGAAAATTACGAACAACTCACTGTTCTGTTAACGATGCATTGTTGAGGCCAGTGTGTTCGATGAAGTCGTTACCGAATCCATTTTTCTCCCAGCTAACTCGCAGTCTGTTGAAAAAAAAGATTTTGTCTGTTACACTTTTATCATGGGTCTAAAACTGAAACTTAAATCTGACGGGCTAGTACATTGCATGAGAACTGAAGTATACAGAACTCAGTAAAACAAAGCTGGTGTTACTGAATTTTCTGATCTGAGCCTGTGGTCTGAGAACTTAAACACCGACAACCATTTAGGAAGATATGTGCTACGTGAACCACGATGAAAGCTTAACAGCGCTTCCTGGAAACAGGTTGTCTGTATTGAGTGCAACATTTTTAAGCAAAACCGAATAAATACGGAAGACACAGAGAAAGAGGCTGCATTAGATCGCTTGATATACATCTGCGATCTGGTGGTCCGGTTAACCGTTTTACTTTTTTCAGACATTACAATTAAATGTGGACACAATAATGTCTTTGTGGATCATCCATATGTGAACAAGCTGAAGGGTTAACCGGACCAGCAAATACATTAAAAATAACGGACGTAACGTTATGAATTTAGCGAAGCGTTTATACGTTATTTTACTGTGAACGATAACGTAACCTGAGTCTTTTGGTCAGTGTCTTTTCAGTCGTATCTTAGCTAATAAAGTTGTTTTGAGGTCGAATGGTGCTTACGTTTGTTCACAGCCTTCATATTCAAAATGGAATTTCCAGACAACCACTTTCGAAAAGAAACATTAAACTCTAGTTTTGTTTTTGTCAGAGCTCGACTGTGGTTCATAATCTCGCCAGATTCGGAATTAAGACTTCGTGGCAACTGTGTTGAGTACTGTGCCGCTAACCTGATATTAGGTTGTGTTTGTTCTTCTGGTCGTCCCGAATTTTAAAATAGAACTTAATTTATGTAGTTTATTACTACCGCGTGTTTGAGTGCGTTTTTTGTTGTCATACTTTAGCACAGACGCAAATAAAACCTTATTACGCTGAATCAAAAATATTGACATATGCTACCGATTAGGTGACAGAATCTACATAGCTATTTATTTACAGAACGGTTAGCAACAAGTGCTAACGTCGTTCGCTAACAAAATTTGATTAAATGACATGTTCTGAATGGGCTCTTTTGGTTAGGAACCCCATAAACTAGCTTAGACTTCAGGCTTTGTTGTCAGATACTCACTTACATGCAACTGTTATGTTCACACTCAGTACAGAGTAAGCCATATACATGAGCGGAGTGTTTGAATGTAACAGGTGTTCCTGGACTGAACAAAATTTCAGACTTACAACATTTGAACTCTCCAAGCTGTTGGTATTTCCGATATCCAACTTTCGTCCGACCAAAGCTCTAGCTGAGTTGAAAAACATAAGCATTTATCTCAGCCCTGTAAAAATAAAAGTTTATTCTACAGAACGACGACTGCTCGAAATAATTGAAATGTTTGATATCAAGATTTGTCCAAAACGTAGTAGTACTCCCGTAGATTATTTACCGCTAACATCTAGAGGTTACGACAAGTTCAGTAGAAAATATTTTTAGTAACCAAATCGCCACAAAAAGTAGTGATGTGTGTGCGTTTAGGGTAATTCGGACATATTTAGCGTACAGCGAATGCCGTTGTGAACAACATGGTCACCTTAAAAGGACGTAGCTAGGGGTCCAAATCTAGGTCGTGATAAGAAGTTTCAGTAGGAATGGGCTTCAAAATTGGATAGATCGGCTGCAAACTCTATCTGGATACAAAAGTTGTGATCAGACATGATCCAGTTCATTATTTTTCGGTCAGTGTCCATCGAATTCCTCGCACATGACTTATTTCGAGAAACAGTCACTTCTGTCGTTGAGGCAGAAGTAAGGCTTAGCAAAGGTAACTTTAATTTTTGCCGAATTCAGTTCGACAGAACAAGAAAAGTCTAAGAAAGCTTAAGGTACTCAGGCCAATATGCGTTATCTCTGTCAGCTTGCAAAGTAGTCGCATGAAGTGATATGAAACTGGCTATCACATTCCGCTCCTATCTTATTCACTGCAAGCAAACACGACTGTTGAGGAAGAGAAAACACGGACACGAGCATTGAGAAATGTAAAACCTAGAGGAATTCGTCAGTATGACTGGGAGAGTCAAAACGAGTAGAGTGCTTTGCAATCAGCAAGTCAATCCCAAGTGCAGTAGTTGTCCGCGTGTCGAAGTTAGGCTTTTTATGTTCAGAACGGTAAAAAATTTGAGTCAACTCAATGCGGCACAAACGGTAATGCACCCTTTAGGTGACGTTTCAACATGTGTATGCGAGTATCAAGACAAAATCGATAGAAAAATTGATGTAGATTATGCAAGTTAACGTCTGCAAGACTAATCGATAGGAGCTCATTCTAATGATAGCGGAACCGAAGAGATTCGGTTAACTCCCCGTGTTTGCGCCGAGGAAGCACTGAGACCGTACGGTGCTTAGTGAGTAAAAATTATCACCAATTATTTTTGAACAATATGTCACATAATGTAGTATATTTAAGAGAACTTGGCTGAAGTCAGTCAGATGGAGGAAATGTCACAAGTTTTAGTATGGGCTGATGAGAATAGAGTGTAGGTTTGAAACTTTAGCAAGAAGATCGATTAACATGACCCATGATGGAAGACAAACAAAATACCTGCGCAAAGTAAGAAGTGCACGAACAAATTGTGAAGGTCAGATAAAAATACGTGAAATCAGAATTTGAAAAATAATTTAGTGATGTAGAAACAAAAACTATTGGAACAGCGTGTGCGTGCTATGGTGAACGTGTCACTGGGGTGAATGACAATGTAATGCTACTCAATATACGTCAGAGTAATAGTAATACCAGGATATCTAACCGTAAAACATCATGTTATATGTTGAAAACCGTTGTATATTGTGAAGTGACACTTAAGTATACTAATATCTAATTGCGGTCGGGTAGCAATAATATTGAGACAATTTGATGAGCTGGTTTTGATGTTTCCGTGGGTAGACCAACGCATTGATTTAATATTAGTCTGATGAAATAGACCGCTACTTCCGTTAGTCAGATTAGTACAACCCAAAAAAAATGTCATGAGCATATTGGGGATGAAAGCGCCGGCTCATAACATGAATGTTCTTTGGACTATCAGTTTGACGAACTGGAAAAAGGTGAAACTAGTTTGGAATGTCTGTCTAATGATTAACATCATAGACTATTATACAAACATTTTTGGATTCATTCATTCATTTGTAATGAATACGATCATGTCAGGCGGCTGTTGTGGTTCGATTTGGTATTCAGCTCATCAGCAATCTGAACCACCCCGGGAAAAAAATCACCAAAAGAAACCAAAACCTAGACAGTGTGTTTGAATAGGAATGTAAAAATTTATGGATTCCTGCATACCAATAACCGCGAATTGGTATCATCTCGGACAGCCTTTTTGACCAGTACATAAAATGACTTCAAAGTTCTCAACTAGTCTGAAGTCATCTACTCACTTTATTCAACTGAATAGTCAGGTTTTTCATACTTGGTAATCATTTCGTTGTCTGGCCACCCTATAGGTTTTATGGTCGTTGACGAACTCGGTAAACAATGTTCGGTGTAGTCAATGCATACATGGCATCGGGGTCACGCGCCACATAAATCGCAGGTTTTCTACTTATACTATATTCAATGACTTCAAATCCTGATCAACGAGTTATCGACTGGATTGAACAGAGCGATTCTGTTTATTCTGTTCTCGAAATGATCGGGTAAGCTGAATACTATTTGCATATAGTTGTGGTTGGGAGTTTGAATACGATAATTCGGTCTTGCCTATTGTGAAGTTACTGGCGTCGTGGTTAATTCGCTGGCCTCATAATCACAAAAAGTGCAGTGCAAACTTTAGCCGAACGAGGATATGCACTACTAATGAGGCTTAATAAGAGGGAAACCCGAGTCTAGTGCTTATTTTTCAGAATGGGCTAACCAAAAGATTTATTTAAATGCAAAGTGTGGGTGGTGTTCAAGTTGAAGTAATCATATAATTTTGTCCATTGAACGTCCATACTGAGAGTTTTTGTGTGCTGTATGAGTGTGAGGCAGGAACTTGTGTATTAGCACAATATCTATTTACTTGTAGTCTGTAAACCGTCTCGTTATTCATCAGACGTTTGATGAAGTATTGAAATATATCACCAGAACTAACAGAATGGATATATTATGTACACAAACTGATATTACCCACATGGCAGCAGTGGAATTTATCCATTTATCATGCAACTGGACTTCTACATGTTCAGTTCTTATGTTTCCATCCCTCACTGCAGAAACACAGAGGTCATATGGTGTCGTTTTAGATGGATACGACAACCGCGTTGCTGTCTGTTTGTCTAGTAAGACAATAGAGTTTTGTATTCCAGGGAGACAGCTTTGTTGAGCACAAACGTGAACGAAGTTTTAGAAAATCATGGGTTATACGGATACTTTCTGCAACCTGTGGTGTTCGCTGATGTCTGTCAAAAAGAGCAACAGACAGTCCCGTGATTTTTAAACTGAAGTTTTAACAGATTTACTTCAGTCTGTAACGTCTAGATTGACGTCACCAAACATTTATCCGTTGTTTGTATACAGCCGAAGCCATCAACATGAAATCATCGCCACACATATCTGTTTATGAACCCGGCAACTCTGCCGTGAACACTTTATTCTGCTGGCATGTTACACCTGTCACCTCAAAGTGGTTGGAGGTCCATAAAACTTTACCTCACATTTTACTGATGCCCCGAACTACGAAAGTAGCCGGTTCTTAGTTAGGAGTCCAACGGAAGCAGCGAGTCTTGTTTCGTCAGCACTGTTAGTGTCAATATGATCCACACTTTGTTGCACATACACAGCATCAGTTTCCCAAATGGTCAGTCACAATGGCAGGAATCAAAGGACGCCCGTTTACAAATGTGATCAAAACTAAATGTGGTTAATGTTGACTCAGTTGATGCGCAGTCACCTAACTAATGCTTCGCTGGTTTCACTAAGTTGTTCAAGGTATATTTTCGGGCAATTGCGCTTGTTTATCAATACACGTAGAACCAAGAAAATTATCAATAACGATCTGTATAGTTCTTGAAAAAATTCACTGAAGATAAGTACGAATGCAATATCCGTTCAAGACTTCCATTTTAAAGAACCCAGTCACATTTCCATTACCGTAGAAATTTTGGTGTGCACAAAGCACATGAATCAAAAAAGTTATTTCTGAGCCTGAGCTGCGCATCACGGGCTAACAATCACACTCCGAACCAGTCAAGTGACATGAGTTGAGTTTCTCGAGTCGCTTGTTCGGTTGTCAAAATCTGTGCTTTAAAAACAGGTAATCGGTTACAACAAAGTTAACTTTGTTCTCAGAAGGTGAAGTTCGGAGTGATTAGAAAAGTAATTCTCAACGTTATTACAGAGAAATAAAATAACCACACAGACATGCATCAGACGGTTTGAAAGATATTGGGCTACGTACCGGATCGCGAAAGTTGAGGCTAGGAAAACGCAACTAGTACGAATGGTCAGTTGCTCGTTTAGGACTCTAGCAGTTACTGTGGTTACCTTCGGGCTGACATTATTAATGCTGTTTCTAGCTTCTGCGACAACGCCTGAACAATAGGAACGTTAACTCCAAAAGTGCAGGAGTCCTTCACTTTTAACTTCGGTCTATTGGAAGACAGGGCCTATTTGGGTCTCTAAACGGTTGATATAAATCTATCACATTCGAAAGTTCATCTTGTGTCTCAGTGAAGGAGGGTGTGGAGTCCATAGAACAGTGATTCGGTCATCGTCTAGGTAGCTCACGGTTCGTGCTGTTCAGTGTAGGTGTATCGCCCCTAAACACATTCACCCGAGTCATGGCCGATAGACATTTGTCAAAGCGCAGCTGCCACCTAGTTTGCATCCTTGCGAGAATGGATTGTGGTCATATGACTGTTACAGACCGCAGCTATGATACGGCGGCGCAGCATACGCTCTGGAGCACGAATGTGGATTCGTGTGAGCTACGCACTCAAGAAATGTCATGGTAGTGGGATTCTAAGACTGGTCTATACAAAGTAGTTGTTTGGGTTCCATGTTCCATTCATGAATGTGTGCCACTGGTTTTCCACCCGAAATGTGGACATTTTTCAAGAGAAGTCAGTCCTATTTGAATACTAGCGGTGTTGTTTCATGATGTCAGTTATTTTATATGTAGCAGTTTGACAGTGGTCCGGAGAACAGTTTGGTTCAATGGCAAAAAACAACTGCCGCTCATCTGTCCTGTGAACCATCAGGACGCGACGTTTTATTTCATAACATGTAAGCTCATTAAGACGGTTTTGCCCGTGGTTTCCTCCATAATCGTTATTAATTAGAGATGGGCAGTTTCGCAATGATAGTATATTTTTTGATCCATTTTGAACATTAGACTTGTGGTTACGCAGGTGAATCCAAACTGTACTATGTTTATTTTTCTTTCATGTGTTTTAGACTACCATACAGTAGTACATCCGAATCTCATCAAATCCGTGCCTTGACATTGTTTTATAAGTGGCAACTTCGTTTGTGAGTAGTATTCTGCGCACATTCGGGAACTAAAGGAGAGGTTTCAACGCCAGGAAGAGGAGGCACCAGGAACGACTAATAGAACATTGCGTGCGCACTACGAGGAATGTGTAACTAAGTTGAATGATAGTGTACTACTGCCCAATATATGTGGATACACGTCGGGCATGCAAATATTTTAACATAACCTATACGGGATTTAATGCAATAAATAGCTTCGCTGGTCAAGCGTCCTTACGGTCACAAGGACATGAGGGCCGACATATGCAATACGCTTCAACAATCGCATGCTTTCCTAAAAATATGAACGGTGGTTGCACGATGATTCACAAGTCGGAAGGATTCTACCAGCCCTTTCTCTCAAACCAAAGTAAACGTCAAGCCTACTTAAAATTGGGTCACTGAACTACAAAAATTCGCATGGTCTTCCGAACCCTGGTAAGTTACGACGTCCATTATGTTGACAGACAGTATACAATGTTACTTAACGTATGGTACATTAGCAAAATCCACCGAATCGATAAATGACGCAAAGTACCATAAAGTTGGGTGGGATTAATCTTGGGGAAACCACGTGGGTTTCGTGTTATGGTTTGTTTTTCTGTTTTAAGCTGAGCGGTATTGGTAAAAGGACCTTAAGCACATCCCGACGCAGAAATTTAAATATACATGTTTGGAGGGGACAGTTATGTCATCGGAATAACAGTGTATCATGAATGAGTTGAAAAACGTCATCATCAACTTCGAATTGTGTTCTAGTGAGTGACGAACACAATTTGATGAGCACGATTAATGGGGTTTCTTACCTTGCTTCCTGATACATAAAGTGGTTCATTTATTCTACCTTCGATTTGGACTAGTATTACCCATAAATTCCAGCGAGTAAATTTCAACAGGACAGTTTGTATCCTGGATAAGTATTTAGCGGACCCCACAGAGCACAGTCTGATGAGACGACAGTCAGCTTCAAAATGCTAGATATGTGGATTTGAACTCAACCGAAGCCGGAAGATTCTACAAAGCAATCACTTCGGCACGACCTTACTTCATGTAACAAACTTATCATTTGTAACCTGATGAGTATCTTGTAAGTAATGCACTTGATGTGCAGTCTATCTTACGAGGCTCAGACAATCCGGGACTGACCACTATATACCTCTGAGAACATGGTTGAATCTGTTTATACATGGGTGTAGTTGCGTTTGTGTACACTCTTTATGAATGACTTTTGACTAGCTGCTAGATCTAACTGGTTTACTTAAACATCGTTTTACCTACAAGCAAATCAGATTCATTGGTAAGTTTATCATTTATAAGTTTATCAGCCTAACCAGATTTAATCAGTTTCATGCACCTGCATCTTGTACTGGCTGTATAGAACAAGATAACCCTCAACACAACTAAACTATAGAAAGATGAGACTGAAGCAATCGTAAAACCTAATATAAGAGAAAACGGAATAAGTCTGTGTGACTTAGTGGTTCTTGATGCAGAGAATACGCACTAATTGTAAGTAACTGAATATTTGTTTGATGCAGTTTGTACACCATTCGTAGCTGGTACAGATTTTGCGTTTACACATACATTTTAGTTTTCTTAATATGTCCGATAATCCGAGCATCACAAACACACACACACACGGTTGACGGTATCCGGTTTGAATTAGCCTGTCACAATGACCAAAGCCAAAGGATACCAGCGTACAACGCTCGCCACACGTGGCTTGCGCTGCCTCACATGTGGTTCTACTCGTGCACCACGTGCCTTATGTAACACCGAAGGAATAGGACAAGAAGGTGTGTGAGTGAGACTTTTGTCTCCGGCCGGCTAATGCTGGTTAAACAACTGATAAGCTAGCTCGAAACTGAAACCTTTGTCTCTCGGGAAGTAAACAGAGAGAGACTTTAATGTTAAAATCTAAACGGTGAATAAAAATACTGAGAAGATAATGCGGGTAATAGCCCAATAAAGTAGTAAATGATAGTGAGCTCTAGAGAGGATATGGGGGGAAAACAAAATTCAAGGTTGGACTGAAAAAAAAAACAGACAAAACATTCACCATAATGTACACCAACAATGCCAAAGGAAAGGGAAGGTAGAATGCCACAAATACCCAGGTTTCTGAAAACGGGAGCTGGTGAGTTCCAAATGACGGTAGTCGTTGGTTGATGTGAACGAGAAAAAGATGGATATAGCTGATATAACCTACTTGAACCTAACTTACTCGCTGTCCCTTGGCTGACGGTGTATTATGAGTACGATGATGACCTACTAATCCCAAACGGCCAACGCATTCGTGGCCGCACACACTGCAACGTCATGTAGTCATACCACCACGACCTATGGCACCGATGGTTCCCTTGCGTACCACCCGCTCCCGTTTTGAGCCGCGTAATAATTGTTCATTGAACTTGCGAGCGCCCGTCAGGATCATATTCCTCCATACTGTCTGGTTTAACGCCAAATCTTTCCAACATTGAAAATCAGTGTTGCAACGCGAAAGACTCACCTGGATAGCATCCTGGTATCTCAGCTTTTGACCACCAGGATTTCGCTTACCTGATTTCAGTTGCCCGTACAGCAGCTGTTTTGGAATACGGTCATCGCCCATCCGACGGACGTGACCCAGCCAGCGAAGCTGGTTCAGCATAAGCGTGGCTTCCATTCTATTCAAGTCCGCTCACCGCATCACTCCAATGTTTGGAACCATGTCTGCAGATGGAAACGGCTCAAATATCGCAGTTTTCGTTTATACATTGTCCAAGTTTCACTGGCATGCAGCAGCATTAAGCGGTGGACAAAGAGCCTAGTGCTCGGCTTCAGGCTGTGGTTCTTCCAAACACGTCTTTCAAAACGTCCGAAAGCAGTACTAGCCTTTGCCATACGAGCTCTTAACTCGCAGTCCGTGGATAGATCGGTGGACAAATTGCTACCCAAGTCACAGAAATCTGCGCAGCTGTCAACAACATCTCCACTGATGCGACTCCCAGGCACAGGTGTATAGACAACACCTGCGCCCGGAGAAGGCTGAAAGATAGAAAATGTCTTACCTGTGTTGATATCCAAACTTGGATACCGCGGTCCCGAAAGCCGTGGACACTTGTTTCAGTTCGTCTTCACTGTGTGTGGACAGCTCACTGTCATCTGCTAACGGAAGCATGCGCATCGTTGAGGTATGTAACCGGGTTTGGGCACCGAATCGTCGAATATTCAGTAGGCGCCCATCCGCGCGGTACCCAACCTCAACGCCGTCCTCCGCTAAGTCCTGAAAAGCAACTGTTAGCATGGCAGTCAAACATAGAGTAACTAGGACTGTGGATTGCACACAACCCCGCTTCACGCTAGTGATAATGTCAAAATCATCAGAGGTCGATCCACACGATTGCACCTTCGCTTTCATGCATACGTGCAACAATCTAATCAAACTGACGAACGTACCGGAACATACAAACTTATCAAGCACCATCCACAACGATTCACGGCTCATGGAATCAAACGCCTTGATGAAGTCTACATAGGGAGCATATTGGGGATGGTTGTGTTTTCAACACTTCCCTGCATCTGACGAGCAGCAAACCATGTCGATCGTAATGGGATTCGCTTGGGATTCACACTGCTTCTCAGGAACACTGGCCTCCAAAACGTCCGCATTCAGTCGGGTTGGAAGGATTCCTTCAAACAGCTTGGCTGCGTAGCTCAGCAGACTGATGCCCTGATAGCTGACGTAGCATTGCTGGCTACACTCATCTTTAAACAAAAGTGTTATCACAGCATCCTTGAAACTTTGTGACACTTCTACCTGCTCTCAGACAAAGTGAACCAGCTGGAGCAAAACATGTTTCAAAACTGGTCCGCCATTCTTCAGGACTTCAGCTGACAGTCCATCCTCGTCTGCAGCTATTCCATTACGCGGTTATTTAACCGCTCTTTGCACCTCTGCCAAATCCGGGGCGAGATCAGGCTAAGATTTGATGGCCTGTTGTGGCTGGTTGTTAACGATCACCCAGCCACCGGCAGCAGGACGGTTTAGTAGGCTGACAAAATGTTTGCGCCAAATGTTCATGTCTTCTGGCCGTGTGTACGTACAGCCGGTGTCCACGTCATCCAGTGCTTTGGCAAACTGGACGGATGGATTGAAAATCGCTTTAAGTGAAGCGCAAAACTGCTTGTGTTGTCGGCAATCGGCCTAGCTTTGCATCCGGTCATCTTGCTTCCATCACCAGTCGTCCTTCATTCCACGGGCACATTCGGCCAGTTGACGGCGAATACTCCGGAATGTCGCTGCCCTCTCTTTATTGGCCGGGTCCATTGAGGAAGTGGTAAATGCTGCACTCTCCCCTCTTACCAAATTGGAGGTAGCTACGTCGTTTTTGTCGAACCAGGCCAGACATTTCAGACGTTGAACACCGATCGTCTTTGAGCTGTTGACGGGGGATACAAGGACTTCTTGCAGGCAAGCGGCAACGGCACGTTAAAAAGCAGCCCTCGTCTCACACTTCTTCAGTCATTTGACATCCAACTTCTGCCGTTGTCCGGATAATCTGCAATAAACAGGCTTGCATAATGAATAAATTTTTTATCCTAATCAGCCTAGGATCTGTGGTGCATTCAGAGTTGTGCAACATCCGCGTGATACGCACTTCACGCATGTCGCGCTGTCGCACAATCACTTGATCACGCAAATAGCAATGACTACTTCATGGATGAGTTCACGTCGTGATATCGCTCGCATCCGGCTGGAATCGGGTGTTCGTGATAGTCAGATCGTGAGTAGCACACAGGTAGAGCAGAGTATCACCGTTCTCATTGACTGAACCGGTGCCGTGGGGTCTGAGGACTCCCGGCCAAACTACCGAGTCGCGCCCGAATCGAACGTTCAAGTCACCCAAAACAAACAGTCGATCAGTCATAGGCACCGACCGGATTGTGGTGGACAGTTGATCAACGTTCAAGTCACCCAGAACAAACAATCGATCACTCATTGGTACCAACCGGTTTCTGTCGGACAGTTGATCATAGAACTGGTCTTCCTTGTCATTAGTGTGACAAATGGTCAGGCCGTAACCATTAAGAAACGTGGCAGACTTACCTCGACCTAGTCGCAGGCGCATGAACAGCATTCGAGGGCTGGTGTAGTGCGGTTAACCTATCATCAAAGTATTAATGTGGTCAGCGACTGCGAAACAGATGCCTGTCTGCCGTTTGACCTATCCAGTAGAAAATATATCCAACACATGCTTCCCGCAACTTACCTTGGTCTGCAAGTCATGTCTCACTCAAGTTTGCTTCGTCGATGCCATACCGGCTCAATTCCATAGCGATCAGTGCGATTCGGTGTTCAGGCCGTCTTCTGGTGTTGCATCGATCCAACAACGTGCGCATATTCCACATCCTAATGGAAGGCGCCCTGCGTTCCCAGACGTATCTCATGTTGATCTACATGTTATTGAGACTCGAGTGGGCATTGTCTACTCTAAGATTTATCTTAGCGGGATTATTAATGGACAGGAAGGTAGAGAGTTTGGTAATAGCATATTTTCGCCTATTCACCCAACAGCAAACAGCAGATAGGGCGACCCGGTTTATCCTGCGCGAGGGTCGATACAGTATTGTATTTCGTTTAAGTTGTATAACCCTAGTTTATATGGGCTTTGGGTACTGCCAGGACGTTCAGATCTAGACAGGGGAGCGATTGGGGTCCTCAACCAAAACATTTAACTTAGAAGCCTGCACCACAAAGCAGAGGGTGAAACACACGCACAGACACGATCACAACAACATTGATCACCAGCAACGACCAAACTGTAATAGCTACGCGCAGGCTCGCGAGCCACATACCTATGAAGTCAATACATATAAGACCAATACTACTGCAGAGACGAAAAAGTCACACAAACAAAATCAGATCAGGCAAGAACAAACATCAGGCCGAACCAAAACACAACACACTGGCATCACCCACAACTAGCACAACTGTCTTTTCTCTAGCTGCTCCACTTTTGCCAATTTGCAGGGACCCCGGATCAAAACAGCACACAAGCCTGACCACCACACATACACACAAGTGCAGATGAGCGGATACATATGAAAAATCAGCCATACCTGCTGTGAGGCCAACGAAGGGACCATCAATACGCTTGCCTCTTGAAATAGTGAACCGTAGTTAATTCACGACAATAAAAAGGGAAACTGCCACTGATCAGTTACAGCAGGAGTAAAATTCTAACTTTCAAGTGCACCTTTTAGGAATTGGCTGACTAAAATTATACCAGAAAGCGGAGTCTGAAACCAAATATGTATTACTCGGTATTCATATATTCACATTCTGATAACTATAGTAACTGGTGTTCTTGAATAAGCCCAAAACCGAAAAGAATTATGAACTAGATTGCTTACAAAATAAGACTAGTCATACGATATCGTTTTGTTGCTAGGGCGTTTTAATATTGTTCACGCACGGCTTAATAATTCTAGATATTCTTTTGGGGCGTTTGTTCATATCCATGAGTAGTCAAGGTTTTTGTGAAAAAGCAAGTTTAATGCAAACTTAAAGCAGATTCGTACAATTGTTGTGTTGGTGCCAAACGGATTTAACTAACACCCAAATAGCTACTCGTGATTTCACGGTGTAATCGATTTAATACCATAGTAACTGTTGTCGGAATTACTAAGTATAGTAATGCTGAACTGGCATACATGAACCCTACGATATTCAACTTACATAACGTAAGTCACATACCTGTGTTGAATTCCTGGTAGTCAACATGTCTTGGAATCTAACTCAACTCGTGATAGACACTATTCTTCGCGTATGAATACCGTTTATCGGTCTGATTCACATTAGCAGTGAGCAGCAGGTTTGATTTTTGCACATATTCTGACACAATCAATACCGTGCACATGGTGATGAAATAAACTTCGGAGCTATTGCATGAAAATTGCTTGTATTGTCTATGTGATTCATCCTACATTACGCATAACTATATCACCACTCTATTAGTCAGTATACTATGATAAACATGTGTTGTGAGTGACATTTTTGGCGGCCCGAATGTCAACGAACGACTTTCAGGTCAGAAGTACTGAGAATACACTCAAACAATTAACAATCGAATTTTGGATTAAACCAGACAATAACGTGTTCAGATGAAAGCTAAACATGAGTTCAGCGTGGCCCGTCTGACATCAAGAGTAATAATAACTATTGTTTGGGATCGTAGGATACTGTGAGTCATAGGTATTGTCCAGTCAGCATCTCTCTTGAGTACACATCACTGATATGCAATCTGCTAGCAGACATTTTGAGATAAACCTCTTTATGCATAATGTTCCGATATTATCACAGAGTAGAACAAACAACGATTATACAAGGTAGTTAATCACAAAACTACTTCTTTGTATGTTTACCATGACATCCTGATAGGCTTACTTTATTGACTAAGACTAATTTGATTTGGAATGTGCTTGTAGTTAGGTCAAGCTAACAAGAAAAATGCAAAATGTACACAAATCTTTCACTGCTTCATACAGTCCAACTAATCTACTCTTCAAGATATGTAAACCAAACAAAACATGATTCATCTAGTGATCACAATTACTCACAGGACACAACTGAGGTCAGGAGGCCATTTTCATTTCTCGTGTGCGTAATTAGTCTCTACTTCCCAACTGTAATTGTGTGCCGTAGGTGGAAAAAATTTGGGACTCAACACATTTATCGTTCGATTAGACATATTCAGCCACGCCTACTGGCTAAATAAAAACACCACAGACTATAGCTAGAACACAAACGGTACAGTACTCAGGTCTGAACACGAATTCCACAACGGAATAGATTTTCAGTCAACCCTGTTCGAAAGAAACATTTGATTCATGTTCCCTTCTTGTTAGAATGGGTAGTGTTCCTAAGCGAACGCGGCTGAGTATTTAACTGTGGTAATTCGGTCGCGCCTGAAGCGGACTTGATAGCTCAATGATCAGGACGGTTGTTTTTTTACAAACCTGGGTCGTGGAGTAAGTCCCTGTCGTGGCAGGGACATGTACTCCTGACGGACTCTAACAACAGTAAATTTCGAGTTTAGTGTTGATGCGCTTGTCCGTCGAAGCCGGCAAAGCGTTTCGCTCCTGATGCTTGCAATTAACATTTTCAGTCTCAACGTAGGACACTGTTCACCCCTTTGTGTATACTCATACGCGTATGTGCATAGGTCATATCAGTAAATCCATTCTGTTTTTGTTAATGATTGCATTGACCAAGACTATGTTCGTTTGACAGCTAATTTGCTTCTCATTTTGGAAAAGTGAATGTCTGCGGTCCTCCACTCATTCTTTTCTTCAGCTTTGTGGGTGTATTGTGTGATGAATGTGTTAGGAGGCAAAGGTGAATCACGTCATATCGATTGATCGATCCGGCTTCGAGTTAGTTGATATGTTTTAACTCACTCAGTCCATTAAGCTCAATTAGATTGCAGCTGCGAGATCGAACGCCTGTACATTATGTGAACTGTCCCCACGAATGCACTTTCTAATGCCTCTCTTTAAAGTGATTCGTTCTCCGTTGGACCTATAAATTTAGAGCCTCTGTAGCCTAATGGAAATTGCCTCGTTTTTCCAATAAACGCTGTTGCCACACCTATCCTTTTTCTCGGTTCTGGGTCAGTGATCGTGCGGGTTATATCAGAATGGTTTGCCTGTCCTCCTTGTTGTCGAGTCTGAATTTCGTTCTTCATTCTTATCCTCTCTGGAATGCAGTAGCATACACTCGTACATTGAACTTATCCTTGTATTACATTTTCCATCTTTCTTCTCAGTTTAAATGTTGTCATTGCAGTATCTCTCTGTTTGTATGTTTTCCGGGAGATAAAGTTTTCTTTTTCGTGCTAACCAATTAATTGGCTAACCAGCATTGGCCGGCTGAACACAAAGACCTCACTCACACATCTACTGGTCTAATTTCTTCAGGTTTACACTGGATTTGTGGTGTGTGAATAAAACCGCAATTGGTGCGGTGCAAGCCACTTGAGGTGACAGTTAAAGCGCATGTGTCCTTTGGTTTCGGTCTTTGTGACATTGTTTTGGATGCCGTCAACTATGCACATGAAGGAACGTAACATAGATGGACAGTACAATGATTCTTCCAGAAAGCGGTTATTCTAACAGCTAAGAGGCAACACGACTAAGACTGGTATTCCCGGTTATAACCAGCTGGTTATAACTACTTTGACAGACAGCACGTAACAGTAGCTCTAAAACACTTCCAGGTAACAGATCATCGGTGGTGTTGAAACGATGTTCAGAAAAATCTTCGAGACCAGTAAGCACGTTGCCTTTCTGTGCCTAAGGTCACAATGAGCTACTGAATGTCTGTAAGTTGTATACTGTATAATTTACTCCAAGGTGATGATCTCAACGAAATCACCGATTACAGACCAAGTTTCTTACCTGTTAATCAGAAGATATTGGAAAGCTGAAGTGACTACGCCACGTGTCATACTTCATTACTGGATAATTAGCATACATTCTGAAAGAGTTTCCCGTGCCTAACCGACTTGGTTGAAACCGAAGAATGATAAACCACAGTGGCTAATGGGGGTGAGCTAGCAGATTCTATTGTTATAAATTACCCCCAAGGCATACAGCAGAGTTAAACGTACAATTCTATATACGAAACCTCACCTGTATGTTGCAGGTGACGTTTTATTTCCTTGATAAATCAGTTGCTTCAAAGGCTAGTGGCTTGTTATCTGACTGACTCAACTAGCGGTGTGTCTCAGGTTTCGATTTATCTCGCCGTTGTTCCTGTTAATTGCAACTGAAATATCATAACTCGTAATTGTCTCGACACTACCATTATATTGAATAATGGAAAACTTTATTGAAAGGAATTACATTCCGGATAACCTTTACACATTGCATCGCCGGACCATAACTTACCCAGTTCCTGTTAACTTTTCCGATTATGACGCGATAAACCTGAAACAGACCAACAAAAGCACGCAAGTTATCCTGCGCAGAACACCGCAATCGCAACCCATTGGTTACTTTTCAAAGTCAACGTACATACTGTATAGTGGGATCAACTGATAAATCTAAGTCAATCCAATCATGCCTGACATAGTCAGCCAGGTGACCGAATTGGAAGCAGAAAAAGGCAACTGAAGTATGCTCACTGATAAGGACCATAAACTCGCTGCAGTGTAGCAGAATTACCATAGATCAAAAAAGTAATACGGATCAAGAAAGGGCGAGATATTGTTAACAAGTCAAAAGTGATTAAACGGAAAGAATAACGTAACTTTAGGCGATACACATTTGCCATTTGTAATAAAGACAGTACATTTCAGAGAACGAAAAGTTGGGTGTGGCCAACTGTATATGAGATCGCCAAACTAGTGTTCCAGAAGACTTCCATCATACTCCCAAGTATACTTTTATGACGAAAAAAGGCAGCTTGTTATTTAGATTGTTAACCCGATCGTCTGTGACGCAGACCTATTATTGTTCCTAAGTCGGCCACAAGTAGAACATCTACACTCTGAAACATACGACTGTCGTTAGATCACTCATATCTGTTTCACAGTGTTAGTAAGTATTCTTTGATTTAACAAACGGAGAGCAGATCGACCAGGTGCTATGCACGGTGCCACACTTCTCCAGGGTTACAACTGTTAATTAGGTAGGGTGTCGTAGACATGCTAAGTGATAACAACAACGGTTGAGTTAATGTCAGTGTAGTTTCACGTTCAACGTCGCTTGGGGACTTGAGTAGTGGGTAAGCGTCCAGTATTTTCTCCAACTTCATTCATCACCTTGAACAGTGTTCAGTCCGTTATTGGCTTTCTACCAGGAATCAATCGTAGTACCAACGTACTGAGGGTACTATACACTTCTTTTATACTAACAGTATGACCGCATTTTTATGGGGAAAGAATTCAGTCACAATCCTTTTGGTTTTAACGACTATTGACAATCTTTGGCTGAAAGACCTGTTGGCACACGATCTTTAGGAGATATTTCTTGCTTTGCGTATGGTGTTTGCTAAAAATCGAGATCATGTTAGACTCCTAAATATCGCCATATAGATTGAAAACCACCCACAGTTGATCGTAACTGTCGAAATCCCACAGACTTTCCAGTCGGACCCTTTCAAACAGTAAAAGCATTAGACTCGAATTTCGCTCTCATTAGAGCTCGTCAGTAGAGAATATCATCGCCACTGCCGGGACTAGAACCACGGACACGCTGTTCATGAGGCAACCGTGTTCACCACTGCGCCATTGACCTCACATTAGGCACGACCGAATTATCAAATCTGAACGTTCAACCATTTTCGCTTGTAAGTAATGATCAGGTTGCCTGATCGCCTCGATAGGAGACACCTGAATATTTGTTAACTGTAGAGTGGTGGTTCCTAAGGTTGGTAGATTTTTGACTGGGTAGGACCAAGTAACGTAAAATCTAACTTAATTTGTAGCGGTCGCTGTTGCCATCTACTTATGGTCAACAAAAAGATGAGCTTTGAGAACGTGTCATTCAACAAGGATAGGCAACGTAGCAACACGTGCCAGCAGAAGTGGGATATCTTATAGGTATGACCAATTTGGTGGCTAGTTAACCGTGGGTAGGTTAAGATATAACTTCAATAACGATTTTACCGACCGAATTATGGGTATGAATAGTTGATTGTTTGAGTCAAGAATCTCCACGTTTAGTTGTATGAGTTAAGCACCCAAAAAAATGGTGTTAGTAAATGAGCTCAAACTCAGTGTCAGACTCATATTATTAATGTTCAGCAAGAATACTTTCAGCTGGACAAGTTCGAGCTCATCATCTGTAAACGCTTGAGTGCTCACACGAACGCTTCCTTTTACCGATTCTAAACCACAGGCAATCATGAAAATCATTGCAATCATGTTCCACTGTTCAGTGATGTATGTGCCTGACAGACATTGCATCTTGCTTGCTTCAGGGGGTTATCTCGAATTCACGAAATAGGATGGTGGCATATATTTTACAAATTTATATCTCAAGCGCAACGACTGCAGCAGTCACTGGGAAAGTGATCTGGGTTTAGATACAAGTGAAAGTATTTCTTTCATCAGAGCAGAAAGAAACCATATCTTGCGATATGTTAACATTTCATTTATTTATTCTCATCATTCGCAAACGAGTATATGCATCATACGGACAAGAACAAACAGGGACTAGACACACCTAAAAGCACACCAAGTATTATGTAATCATGACCATAGCAATTCGATAGGTTGCCTCAACCACTTTTGTGCACATAACGTCGGCTGGTAGGTTCGGATGAGCATCGTTTCGTAAGAAAGCCAGTAAATTTGGGTTTCAATTGCACAACAGTATCTTGAATGAGTTCACTGGGTCAACCTGATTAACTGTTGTCAAAAGGCGTTTAGTAGTCGATGAGGTTGGATTTTAAGCTGTCAGTGCGCCAAGTTGAGGCTGATGCGTCATCTGTTGTTTCAACCACTTCGGAATGTGTTCGGCGACTCGCTGTGATAGTTATCAACCTGTTCTGCCTATGTAAAAGTCACTTTAACTGCACATGAACTGGCACATAACATGGGAGACACAAGAGTTAAGCAAACCACTTTCGCGATTGCAGAGAGCTTGTCCGCGGGTGGTTTGAAATAAACGCAACTGCGCAGCCGCATACGTTCGAGCCAGAGCAGACTTTAATGTGTGTTTTATGTTGTTGGCTAGATAGTCACTTTTAAGTGGAAAGAATAGGAAAACATCCTTGTTTTGAGCTGTCAGTATGGGCTAAGTTCTTTTCTTCAGTGTATTATGTACCTCAATTAATAGGTCGGAGGTATCTATTTGTTAGTAAAGTTTGTCTCAACAACTCATGTGCCGTCTGCAGTGTATCAGGGATGCAAATACGCCTGGCTCTATGAAACAGTGTCTTAATCGAACCCGGATTGTATGCAATAAGAGCAAGACTGGAAAGCTGAATATATTGACCATCCCGTGTCGTTTTGCAATTAACTGAGCGCTGTAACGTGCCATCCGCACGTGAGTATATCCAAAAAAGTTAAACAATTGTTCGATTCAACTTCGTGAAATAAAGATAGGCTGGGATAAATCTTATTAAGAAGGTTGAAAAATAAATCAAAATGAGTAACGTCAGCAAAAACTAAAAGTTGGATGAGACCCAACTGTGAAAAGTCAGGACTTCGGCTTGATTCGAACCAGCGACAGAAACACCATGTCTCAACGCTGGTTCGAATCCAGTCGAAGCACTGACATTTCACAGTTCGGTCTCATCTAAATTCATAAATCTGCCACACTACTTATTAGTAAAAATTAAAATATCATCAATGTATCGTTTGTACAATAACGATTCAGCTATATAATCTGGGACTTGTCGCTCAATCATTCCTAAGTAGATGTCCGCTAGTGTTGAGCTTAACGGACTAATCATAGCAACACCAGCTATGTGTTTGTAAGCATGTCTCTTAAAATCGAAACGAATGTTTTCTGTGCACAACAAAATAAGATGTTTGAGGTATTCACTTGGAACACCTATATCACAGTTCTGAATCGAGATAAAATCACATAAAAAATCGACTATCTCACGAAGGGGCACATTTGTAAAAGGAGAATCAACATCCACAGAATACATTCTTGGGTGCTCACCGAAGTGTTTTCTAGGATTTCAGCCAATTCAATGGAGTGCTTCAAGCAGGGTGGGGATAGAACTTTAGGTTTGGGATCCAAAATGTCCATATCTGAAAGTGGTTGAAACAACAGATGACGCATCAGCCTCAACTTGGCGCACTGACAGCTTAAAATCCAACCTCATCGACTACTAAACGCCTTTTGACAACAGTTAATCAGGTTGACCCAGTGAACTCATTCAAGATACTGTTGTGCAATTGAAACCCAAATTTACTGGCTTTCTTACGAAACGATGCTCATCCGAACCTACCAGCCGACGTTATGTGCACAAAAGTGGTTGAGGCAACCTATCGAATTGCTATGGTCATGATTACATAATACTTGGTGTGCTTTTAGGTGTGTCTAGTCCCTGTTTGTTCTTGTCCGTATGATGCATATACTCGTTTGCGAATGATGAGAATAAATAAATGAAATGTTAACATATCGCAAGATATGGTTTCTTTTTGCTCTGATGAAATGGTTAAAGGAAACTCAGTGTTCCAGAAGTCGTTCTTCACGAGGTTATCATAAATATAGTAAGGCAGCCGCACCACTACACATGGCGCCAGTCTTAGCAATAAGAACATACCGAATACGAGATTTCCAAGTAGATAGTTTTGTCCCCACTAGTGGGCATGATTGTGATTTTGTGCATCACAGAAAAAATTGTGATTTGCCCATTTTACTACGATCTGCTGATAACTCGTTTTCTTTCTTTACAATCGGTCGGTACACACGGTGCTCAACTTTAGAACCAGTTGTATTGCTGACAAACTGCGCTAACCTGTGAAAGTCAGGATTTTGTCTGGCGCATACTGTTACGAAGGCTAAACAGAATCATATAGACTGTAAGCGTAGTGAGGATGAACGACTGCACTACTTGTGAGTAGTCAGGCGGAAGTGCTTATTTATGTATTGAAGTTAGTGGATGAAAATACAAGAAGGAACAAGTTATAGTGCACCACGGTAAGAACGAACTTGACAACGGCAACCTTGGCACTCCTCACCGAATGTTATGTACCTATAGTTGTCTGTGTTCGAGTTGGTGTTGAGCTCACACCGGTTGATGTCGTGACTATGATTGTGAAGCAATATCCTTTGGTCACAGCCTTTTAGGGATGTGGACGTCCAAAGTTTCTGAGGACAAGATACATGTGGTCGGAATCAAGACAGACTGGGCAAAGCTCGTGGCCCCGCGGATGTGTCCCAAGGGTAGGATGCAGATGATTTCAAGATGCCCGACTACGCTCTGAACGCAGCGCTCTGGTTTTCATCGTGTCACCGCAAGAAGGGTTGTCAACAGAAGGACATTTACCGGAAAAAATAGTTAGGGACATTTAAGGCCACAGCAGAGTTAATTGTCTGACGGGTAAAACTAGCCAAGGCCACCCTCTTGGCCGCTCTGAGAAGGTCCGCTAAGTAGGACAGTCAATCGTTTTTTTCTCAAGGACGGGAGCCGCTTTTGGATGAAAAGAAATGGATACCCTAACAAAAAGTTGACTCAGGAAATGGCAGGTTTGAAAATAAGGGAGATGAAGAGAGACCGTAGAAACGCTTGCTACATACTCGGAAGATTTGGACCCTGACAGAGCTTTGGCCCATGTGACAAGAAGAAGCGGTGCTTAGTTAAACGCTTCGTTTGATAAAGGAAACCAGGTACTAAATGTGAGTCCTAAGATGACAGTTCACGGTAAACCATGGACCAGTGAGATCTGGGAATGCTGTGTGACTGACGCAGGGTTAACGGTCTCAATGATTAGGCCAAGGCCGAGGAAGATCTTGTAGCGGTTTATATTGGTCCTTCGAACAATGGGTGGATTCACTTCTAACCTCGCAGTATATGATGTCTGAATCTGTGAACATGTAGTCAAGCAGTTTTCAGTTATTCTTTCTGACGCACGTTAGACTATACTGGGAGCAGATTTTCTTGATTGTTCTGAAGCTGTGATTGATTTGCAACATGATAAGCTGATAAGGAAGTTTGGTGGGATTCCAATAATGAGAAATTACAAACCACAATTCTAGTAAATTGAAGTGAACACAACCAAAGTGATTTCAACCTGTGACATTCAGCTACTGAATGAAATAGTATGCAACTACAGAGAGTTATTCACTACGGTCGAAAATCCTAGTTTGATGTGATTGGACTGAGTACGAATTCCCCACTGAACCAGAACGATTTCGATCATTCGGTCCGATAAGAATTCCAGTGCACCTACAGCAGGAAATTGAACGATAGGTGGAGGATGTGTTGGAAGGAGAAATCACTAACGGAACCTATGACTCATTCAGTTTCTTGTCTTCCTGATGAAAAAGCCTAGTGGGAATTTTCGATTTTATATCGAAAGTCAGAGTACAGTCAATAAGGTCGTTATCGTTTCAGTGGTGTCGAAGCTTTTCGGAAAGTTGCAATATTGGACTTGCGGTATGGATATTAGCAGGTTACAACCGAGCAGTGGGATCGAGATAAAACAACTTTAACTGGTGGAGAGAAACATTATCGCTTCACATGTATGCCGTTTAAAGTGTCTGGTGCCTTTTTACGTTCAAACGACTGGTGTTCAAAGTGCTTGACGGAATATTCTGTATTGCTGTCTTTGAAGATGATGTCGTCATTCACAGCACCAATAAATCAAACCATTCAATGCATGTTTCAGCAGTGGTCCAAAATCACAACTGGCGAAACAAACAGTGATATTCCACGATCACAGGGTCGGTGGCTGTGAGTTAAAATCACTGCCCGAAAAACTAACGATGATTGAAGTTGCACTGGTGTCAACTTCAAAAAGGACCTGACGACAGTTTGTCTGTCACTTTGGTTTCTACAACCTCGAGTAGCCTCTCGAGCCGCTTGTGAGAAATATTAAAAAATTACCAACTCCGGTATTGGTATGTTTGCCAAGCTTGGCATTTAGGTTGCAAACGTTTCATCACCAAGCGAGGTGACATCATCAGTGCGTAATCGTTTTAGCGTATAGTTTTTGAGCGTGGAGATTGGTGAAGTTCGATGGATGCCTGCTCTTATATAGCAGAGTGAGTCGACCTTCTGACCTGAACTCTGACTGGTCGCTCTCTGTCGTTTTTGACCTTTGACCTGATCTACCATTGGCTGATTCTTGTTGCATTTGAACTTTGACCTGCTGTCTGATTGGCTATTTCCTGCAGTTCTTGAGTCCTTGTTCTGCAGTCTGATTGGGTGTTCCTGTTGCTGTCGAACTTTGACCTCGAATCTGATTAGCTGGTCCCTGCAAACTGATCGAATGAGTCCTTTCTTCGTTTCGATGATTTCATCCGATTGGTTATCCACTGTCCCGTTTCGACTTCGGTCTGATCTGTTTAAGTTGCTCCGTTTGGGTTTACCGCCATTTGGACTTGTTCGTGTCTGCATCTCTTCGTTTCCTTGGTTCGCACTGGTACATAGACTTTGTCCAGCTCGATGTGTTTGTTTATTGATCCGGCTGATGAATACCAGGCTTCGACAAATTCTCTCGCATGTATGGTGTTTGCTTGCGTAAGGACTTCTGCGGTATTCAAGTTGAAGGCGTGTCCAGTTTCATCCTCGTGGACGGAGATCAAAGAAAATTGATCGTGCCT
>JTDE01000777.1:36527-59795 GCA_014338405.1 Paragonimus skrjabini miyazakii
GTGTCTTCAATCCTTGAGCGTTTGAGGATTACGAATGTATCGTCAACATATCGTATCCAGAGTTTTGGTTTGATCGCTGGTAGCGCGATATTCTCTAGCCTCTGCATGACCACTTCTGCGATGAATCCGGATATGAGAGAGTCCATTGAGGTTCCTTTAAGTTGTTCGTAGATTTGACCACTGAAGTTGAAGTATGTCGATAGACATACTATAAACTATAAACTACACTATAAACTATACGCTAAAACGATTACGTACTGATGATGTCGCCTCGCTTGGTGATGAAACGTTTGCAACCTAAATGCCAAGCTCGGCGAACATACCAATACCAAAACCACCACTGTTCACAATTATCCCATTAATAGATCCGCTGGTCAGAAGGAGCCAGTCATACAGTCATCACATTTAAACGACTGACGAAAAAGGGAAAACTGACTTTGTGAACATGGTTAGCACAGCAGATGTTAGTGACGTCGAAGTCGGAGCCGTACTGAAGCAGGAATGCAACATTGTTGACTATGTCAGACGGATAGTATTGCCTGGCGAAAAAACTGTTCAACTACAGATGAAGAGTGCTTGGCGATAGGTCGGGTCTTCAAACAATGAAGGCCATACTTTCTTGACCAATCTTTCCATGTGGAGACCGTCCGCAAACCCATCGGAGTGGATTAACTCAGCGAAGGAACACCGGGGAATGCTCGCTGGTTGAACTGTACAAACGAAGGAGTACACATTTACAATTGACCATATGTCTGTAAAAGAAAATTATATCTCTAATTTATTCTCCCGAACGTAGCACATGGATGATTTTAGTAAGAACGTCGTTGAAGTCGGCAGCATTAAACTGAAAAGCGACCGCGGAAGGTTACAGGTAGCACGAGGAATGAATATGGCACTGCGGGAGACGATTGACTGGGCTCTATAGGAAATGTAGACCCTGGAAAGCGAAAGACATCTGCAAGTGAAAGTATTCAAAGTGCATCAGTCAGATTTATGGTTGAATAGTGCCGGAATTTTAATAGGCCAACTGCAGGAAGGAATAAGCTTACCAGTAATACTGGTAAAGATGAGACAGACGCTTGTGAATGAATTTCAACAACTGGCTTGCACGTGGTGTCTCCAGACTTACGAAATTCTGCGGCAAATTGTTCACCGGCAAGGACTGAAAGATGATGTAAACAATTATTTGTTGGATTGTCAACAGTATCGTCTACTGAAGGGCAATAATCACTCAAGTCACTACCCTACCCAGCCGTTCCAAGTCAAGGAACTTGAGGAGTTGTGGTCAGTGAACGTAATGGACCTCTTTCTGAAAACGGTTATGAAAACCAGTATATCATCCTCGTGATGAGATAGTTCCCAAGATGTTTCGAAGCATCTGATACACCCAATCAACGTACAAGCAATGTAGTTATGTCATATAACACATGATTGCAGATCATGAGATACCACGAATCTTATTGATCGATCAAGGCCCATGTTTCGAAAGTGAGGAGTTCCGGAACTGTTTTTGGGTGTTTAGTAATTGAGAAAGTTTGCACAGTACCATATCAACCCTAATCAAACAGAATGACGGAAAAAACCAACGCTACTATTAACGAATGGTTGGCAGAGAAGGGAGCTGGGATAAGATGTTACCATTGATTTTGCTAGCTAAACACTCCTCACCACAGGGAACAACGAAGAAATCGCCGTTCGAGCTAATGTATGGACGTGTGCAACATCTGCAATTTGATTAAGAAATCGCCTTGCGAGATATCTGCGAATGAATGCGCGTGAGTTAGCAAATACATGGTGGTTGGCCAGCCAACACCTGACAAATGTTCAAAAGGCCCCAAGGAGCAGTTAACCACAAAAATACTGTGCAACCTTTACTATGTACGAGTCTGGTTTGAAGAATAAGTACAGGGACTTGTGGAGTCCGGATGCAACAAAAACCAGATCTAGGAAGTTTCCGACAAAGTGGAGAGGATGGTATACAATGGCGGGATGTCGCAGCCGAGTACACAGACAAGCAGTTGCCTAACAAGATATACTGACAAGTACTCACCCACACAGTTTACAAACAAACGCTCGACGACACGTCAGATATAGTGATTTTGATTATTTTTCTGTGCTGGTTACCTTCCTTATCGGAAGTTATTTGGCAAACTAAGAAGGTTGAGAATCTCTGAGAGTGTCCAAAGATAACTATCTAATTTCATTTTGAACATGTACAAGATCAGAGACGAAGCGACCTTCTTTGGCAAATTATTCCAGTATGGTATTACTCGGACCGCAGGCGAATAATGTCGACAAATCAAGCGCCAGCTCTGATGATGAGAGCAACACCATCCCCTCTTGACCTCTTTTGTTCAGCCCCATTCTTGTGAATGAGTATAACACACTCCTTCAGCTGACCAAACACCATGGTAAATAAATTCAAATCTTCAAATCTATAGGGAAAATTGGAGTACTTGATGCCTCTCGCTGGTTTCACAGCTCAGTGCCAAACTTGTACAAGCAATCTTTGCGGAAGATAAGGAAAGCAAGCTTAAACGCTGACTTTCAGCATAAAGTGTAACTAGAGCGGAGTAAATTAGATCAACTTTTCTTGGTTGAAACAACTCAGAATGCGATTGATAAATATGAAAACGTTGGTTACATTGCGTGCTATCATTGTGCAGTTAACAGAGGGACGTGGGCCGTGGGCCGTGAGTCACAATTGACACCAAATCCTTCCCTTATTAGGATGCATATAGCCTGACATTCCTAAGATGATGGGAGGTCCCAGTTCTGTGACCGAGCCCCAGGAATTTACTTTTTGCCCAACTGAGTGGTATTTTATTTAACCCATACCAATTACAAAGTGTGTTGAGATCTAATTGTAGACTAGGTTCATGTACGGGGTCTCAAATGACTCGCCAAAGCTTAGTGTCATTTGCATACAGCAAAACATCTGAAGACAGTACTGGTTATTCCACCGAAATTTATGACAAACAACAAAATTTCTAAAATAGACCCTCGTGGGACCTTCATAGGGAGCGCTCCAATATGTTGAAATCAGAAGGTGCATCCACTGTGATACGGTCTTAACCAACGTATCAGATTCTCTCCAGATTATTGCCACTGCAGTTTGGTAGAAAATGCTGCTTTCTGTTTTGTCGAAGGCTTTCAAGGAGTCCACTGGTAAAAAGTCTATTCGGTATCTCAAATCAAATGTTGTAATCCGTTGTTCGTGAGCAGTGTCCAGGCCAGTGATTCAAGAAAAAAGTGCTATTATGGAATAACCACTTTTTCTGAGGTGATGAGCGGAGTCCTCACCGACGCGTTCCGTTGTATTTGAACAAACATCTGGAAAGAAAATGGGTCTGTGATCAAATACCATGCCACGTACACCGCCTTTACGGAGCGGCATTGCTTCACTTTGCTTCAAGTTATCAGGTAGTACAATTTTATCGGAAGACTTTTGGTGCAATTCACCAGTGGTTGTAGCCAGGCTATATGTACAGTTTTTTTAACAGTTTCCTCAGAACTTGTTCGGTACGTTGAAACATGTTGGGGATAAGCTTCTTGAGTTTGGTAAGAACAGTGTGAACAATAGTTTACATCGTGAAGGGAAGGTGGAGGGATAGTTGTTATCTATCTACGTTGAATATGCACTGGAGCATTGGTGGTATTTTCTAACAGGTTAGCAATGGCTTCAGCTGCCTGCTGATAAATGAAGTTCACACCGGTATCTGTCAGCAGACTAGAAGTACCGGGCTTCACGGAAGCAGTTTAAGAAAGCTACCTGTAATCCCATTCCTGGTTGTGTCTAAGTTTGGAAATTACAAAATCTGATGCTTACCTCTGTCTTTTCTAACAACGTCGTTATATATCCTCATTCGCTGTAGTCTTCCACGATTTATCAAAGCCTGAACTAGATCCAAGCAGGACGGCTATGGTTCAGAAGTTTACGCTGCACCTCCAAATACCACAGGATGACCTAAAGCCTCTTCTTTGTCTTAGGGGACACGTTCTACCGAGGGTTTGAACTTCTCCAGATACTATCCGGTCAAGCCGGTGTGATCCTTTTCTGAAATGGTTTATTATAAGTGCGTGAAGCGCAGCTACTTTGAAAAGGAAGTGAATTAAGTTAAAAAACTTATTAAAGTGTTCATTGCTTCCTAGAGGTCTCTATTTAATGAGATTATCCATCTGCTCAAGCTCGTTTGAGATGATGGGTTTAAAGATGAAGTCAATTTCCGGAAGGTCAATCGACTGTACTTTCTTTGGCCTTATTAAGGTCAATATTATAAGTGTGTCATCCTCAAGTGGACGGGTAATAGCAGCTAATATGAATGTCATAGTGAAAGATAGATGCATGTGTTCTCAAAAGGTGTCAGGTAGCAGGTGAGGTACGAGATCGCAGAACTTAGCATGATCTATATGATTGAACATTTCGAGAAATCGATCAACACCTGCCGTTTATGGCAGTACCCTAGTGAGTTAAGTTTGTGTTCACGTGGGAAAACTGGTTAGGACTTCTTATTCACGTATAGTTAAAGGGTTTGGAAAAGGTTAAGCTAAAACCAATTGCATTGTGTGAACAATGAAAGCTTCAAACATTCATCGATCCATCGTCACTAATAGTCCATTTAAAAACGAAATAGTGAGTTGAGGTTTCATTTTTCTGGTCAAACCGGTGAGAAATGAAACCATAACACAATAATGAAGGTGTCTAAACAACTTTGGAACATTACTTTCCATTTATAGTTACCTTTTCGGTGCGGAAAGAAAACATGTTGTGGTAAATTGATATTTTTTTTCTTACAGAAGTCGCAAATTTAAAACGTACGTATTACAAGCAAACAAAAATTTACTGTTAATGAGTGAACAACCGCACAATCACATAAAACACAATATAACTAACACCACAAAAAACAATGAGTGGCTCAGATACATCTTCACAAACTTGATCGACTGATAACTCCAAATCAGCAAAGTCTCTTTATAAGTCAATAATTTCTGGTCTCACTTAAACCAAAGCAGCTTGAATCATATGTCAAATTAGTGATCTTCTGTCATGAAGCGTATATCAATAAATGATGTACGACTTCGAGCAATTGGTTTAGCAGGTTGAGGTTAAGTTGTTTCAACCAATTGGAATATTCGTTGTCACTCTTTGAGATAGTTGTCAATCTGATCGGTATCACTGTGATAGCAAGTTAACCGATACCAAGCGTAGGAGAAGGGAGAATTAAACGAACTGCTTTTGCGAGTTTACAGAGCTGATTTCTTGACAGCTTGAACTGAGCTACAGCATGTATTAGAGCTAGGATGTACTTCAATTTGTACCTGGCATCGTTTATCAGATAGAATTAAGTCGTTATTGTGAGTTGCTTGAATTGGATTCTTCTTCTTTTCCATCGTATTTTGAACTTCAACTAGTTTTTCAGAGCTGTTACTTGTTAGTGCCGTCCTTTCAGTGTCGTTTGTTCCATCTGTAGCTTATCAGAGATGCAAATATTCCTGAGTCTTGACCAAATTAATTTGTATACAATAAAATTAAGTTGTAGAACTGAAGAACTCGACCACCTGGTGTTGTTTTTATGGTGGACTAATATTTACCAGTGTGAAGTCCATCACATTACCCATGACCACGCAGTTGATCTGCCTACATGTTAGTCCTTCAAAGCTAATTTCTACATCGTCTTCAAGGCATTCAAGCAGAACACCTATAAGCAAATTGTGAATGGAGATGAAATCGAATGATTTCCAATCAATTATGGACCGGTACATTTGTAAAACGGGAGTCAACATAATAAAACACATTGTTTGTGCACCCACCGGAATGTGAACCCTTGGATGAAGCTCCTCTGTACTCGATCCTCCTCACAAACAAGTCTGCCTACCATAAAGTTGTTCACGGACTATTCGACAGTTGGTACCCTATCAGCTGTTTGTTTAAACGATTCATTTAGATTAGTGGTGACTCTGAAAAACGTTTTTGGTGAGTGCAAAGGTTGGGTACCAAATGCAAGCTTTTATAATACGTGAGCGGCTATTAAACCGCACGGTACATATCGATCCAGCAGACCATGCTTCAGCTGCCTTTACAACGTGCAGTGAAGATTGACAATTAGTTGCACGAACGTTTTACAAGCGTTAAAACGATGCCCGCCATCTTCTTTTCAATGTCACACACGAAACCCAGTTTCAAGGTAGTGCCGGAACTATTGCACTCAATTCACCCAGGAATGTCGGACTGACAAATCCACGCACCTTGCGTGTGCTGACTAAGGCCAGCTGATGGCGGTGATTCAGTGCGTAGACTGTGTACATTTGGCAAATAAACGGCTAAGGAGGTTAATTGATTAGAAAACCTATAATACTACCAGCCTCCCAACACGGCCACTTACAATAATTCAGACGGTGCTTAAGGTTCGTGTCTTCATACAAATGAAGACGTGACCACAGGGATGAAGACGCTGGCTCATTTACTCATAATCGGACTAGAACTCATCTGTCAGTGCTGCATAGTACACTTTGTGGTATAACTCGCACGTCCGTTCCTCTGTCAATCCGGGGTAATCTTCCAGGTACTGAATGTGTTTCAATCAGGCACCAGTCTGGTGGCTCAGTCACTGTCACCTATAAAGCTCAGAAGGAGGGAGTTTCTGCTGACGGATATGCAGATGCGAACCTATTCAACTTCTAATTCCTCGTAAGTAAATTTGATTTAAATTGGTCTCTGTCACTTTTTACAAGTGTCTGTGTTGAATTCGTTTATCATACATTCATCGGATAACTGTCTCATTTGTGTGAAAGCACGTTTCAATCGTTTTCCGGGTGGAGCTTTATGCTGTAATCAGTAATGTAATCAGTATGTGCCAGTCAGTTTTCTGTTGGCACAGAGTTTGTAAATTAAACACCCAAACAGTTCAATATTTCATAAATGGTTGATCTGTCGTAATCAAACTAAATATCTTTCAATGTTGAATATCTTGGTATGACCTTAGGGATGCGCATGGCGTGTTCTGCTTTTGTGCCTTTTCTACCTGAGTTAACAACGTGTCTGTCAATTTATTGTGCGATTACCAACCTGACCAGCACATTCACTTGATGTAGGTGCTAATTTTGTTTTGCATTCACTGAGAATTCTAGTTGGTTGTACATTGCAATTTGTTTGTCAATCTTTCTAGCAAATAATGAAGGCTCATACTAACTTATCCCCCTATATAACTGTTGCAATAAGCGACCGGTTTCTTTAATGCAACTGTTCTTAACATTGCACACATGTTATCCCAACGGAGTTAAACGAAAGTCATACGAACAAGGGTGGTATTAAGGTAAATCGCCAAGAAATATGTATGGACGCTCATGGTTATTTGGTTTATCGGCAGCATGATTAAAAATAGACTAGTCTATGAGAAGTTTGGGGCTCAAGATATTCTGCTTGGTGCTGATGGCTTGGACAGGTCCGGTTCTCAGTTAGTTACTGCCACCATAACACAAACAAAAAGTTTTATTTTCAGAGCTCCAACTGAAAAGTGAGCTCACCAGTACGGTGTATTTTACTTCTGAAGTAAGTGTGTAAGCAGGATGCTGTGCAGATAAGTCTTTCACGTTGTAAAATTGATTTTAGATGTTGGGAAGAATTAGCGTTGAACCGGACTGCTTGGAGGAATACAATTCGGACGGGCATCCGCGAGTTCAGCGAGCAGTTATTGCGCGACCGAGAACGAAAGCGCGCGGTACGCAAGGGAACCATCGGTGCCATAGGTCGTGGTGACATGACTATATGGCGTTGCGATGTGTGCGGCCGCGAATGCGCTGGCTGTTTTGGATTAGTAGGTCATCAACGTACTCATAATGCACCATCGGCGAAGAGACAACGAGCACGCATCAAATCAAAGAAGACATACCAGGCGTATAAGAATAGTTCAATAGTTCAATAGTTCTCACTGCTGGATGAAAGACTGAGATTCCATCCAGGGGTCAACGTTTGGTTAATTGTGGATACAAACGTTACAACAGCCATCCAGTGGAGAATACCACGATTGTCTTGGATTATACGGGTACCATTCTGATGAAGTAACATATAGGTTTCTATGACGCGTTTGGGTAACTGCCCCGCTCCCTAAGGCGATGGAATAACCTTTGTGTGTTACAAATGGAAGAAGATTCCTTAACCATTTAGGCGGCGTCTATTTGCTACTGCTCAGACGAGTGGCCTGTATACATCTGCCTCAAAATAACGCCTGTCCTATCATAAGCTATGTGTGAATCAAGGACTGCTTACCGGAAAACAGTAGAACACGCATATTTTAGGTCAGCTTGATTAAAAATAAGTCAGTCTGCATAATAACGTAACGGTCAAGGTCAGTAACGTTTGTCAAGCATGACATCCTGAACACAACAAAACATTCCTCGACCGTTTTTTTTATTTCTAAGCTTCTTCTCATATTTCTTCTAACAGTGTATCAGGTTTAGTGGAACGGTCATACCACACCCTAGCTGTACAAGTCAATTGTTCCCTCTCATCTGACATTGATTTATTACCGTAAAGTACTTTGCCATTCTATCGTGGATAACTTAACGCTTACATTTAGACTGACATAGAATTGATGATGGAAAATGAATTAATCAGGGGTTAGATCGATTAGGCAAATGTGCTTGCAAGTTGTTTGCTGTGATTTATCAGTACAACCGAGTGTAAATTCACATTCCCGCGCAACAAAATTATTCGGTTACCTCAACTTTTAGAAATTACTACCTTATTTCCGAGTAATTAACAACCATTACTCGCAACAAAAGAACAAGTCCTTTGAGAATTTAGTATGCCCGTTTTGTTTGAACAGCTTTTATAAAAGGACGAATTGTATTAAAAAATTAGGGGGACGTTCGCAATACAAATGTACGGCCACACCAGGATTCCACGTTCCTTTGGGCTGATGTTCTCGCCCAATGTTCGTTGATCGCTTGGACCTCAGATGATTTGAAAACCGGATGCGTGTCATCACTTAGTCGGTAATACAGTCGCCGGACCGTCTTACCGATGGCCGGTTGGTCAGATAATTTTCATACAACCAACTCCCATTTCACACGTGGTTAGTCCATGTCGTGCCACGAAAATGCAATCTGGTCGGTTTGGATAGCAAGAGGAGTTCAACAATCTAACCGATGCAAGAATGCATCCTTCAAAATAACAGTCATGTTCACACAATGTGTAGTTTTGCCCTGTTGAGGTATTATAGTTCGTTGTCAAATTCCTGCATCCTACCAAAGGTGGAAAGCACCTACTGGACGATAACAGAAAGTCTTACATCGGTTCTTCCACCTGTTCCTTCCTAAAATCAGGCCTATATAATCTTCATAAGTCAGATCTCCTACAGGCCAGTTTTTCATTGCTGAATCCAACGAAATACCACTGCTGAGCCCAAGAAGCACGGTTTCCGTCCGCAATAAGCGGTGTTGTGTCTGCCGTTACTTAAACTGTCTGAGGTCCAAGTGACCAACAAATATTCGGTCAGTGCATTAGACCGAAGGAACCGTGGTAGTCTGGATTTGCTGCGCAGTCTTATAGCAATTGCTTTTCATAATAATGAGCCAAAATCATTTTCTATAAAAGCTGTTCAAGCAACCTATTGGATCCTAGTCACTACACTTGCGCACTTGGTCAAACGGGCTTATTCCCATATGGCAAAGGAGAATACGTGATCGCCAATGTGTTTGTCACGAACGTGCTACAAACTATACTGCGGAAATTCTGAATATATACGGCAAGCAAATTAACGTAAGAGATAGTCAGGACCGAGAGTAAAGCGGACACAACGATCGTATATGGAAGTCGTGGAGTTAGACCGAATCACGTTAGGGATGTTTAACAAACAAACAAACAAGAAAACGCGGTTCAAATAGGGTTGAAACATACAGCTGTCAGATTCTACAGCTGCGACCTGACTGGATAATAAGAACAGTCAAAAGTCGCCCTCGCAAACAGTTGGTCTCAGTGACCACCGGCAAAGTGGTGGGCAGTTGTGGCGGATGCTCGTTTATCTGCAGGCCAACCACGAAACGGATAATCGGTTTCGGCCTACGAGCAAAAGGGAGTTCAACGGATAGAGAAGGTGAAAATCGTTCACCTGACACTAAAGCTGTCGCAGCAGATATAAACAGAAATATTTAAGTTCTGCTTCAATATAATTGAAGCTAGGTTCTGTCTACATATTTATGCACTCTCTAAGATGATGATACTTCCGAACCCTGAATCAAACGGTGTTGCGCGATTCACCTTTCCCGTTTCGTTAGTAGACGCACCTCCTGACACAAATTCGGCATGCGACTGCTCACTTTCGACTACTTTTCTGTTATGAATAATAATTGTTACCAAGGCAGACATCGACAAAACAAGGAGGTGGGTCCATGATTTTGTCTCCAAGTATAGTACATAATATCGATATGATAAAGTAGCATCAAAAGTCTGTGTTGCTTCACGTGAGGTGATCTGCTGTCGGATTTGAAGTCAAACGATCTATTGTCAGCATCTGTTGCCTATCTACGAATATACACTCAGTAAACCAAGGTTGGTTGTCGATTCATGTTCTTTAGGAAAAACTATTTGCCTTCAGTTGATAGTCTTAGTTAGTTGGGGACTTGGTCTTTGCAATTGGCAATATGTTCATTCAGATAATGGACTGAAGAAAAGGTAGACAGACTATCACAGAATTCACATGAGTATTTCAACCACGGATGAAGTTCATGAACTATACCCGAATGAATGAGCTTGAAAATAAGTGGAAACGTCCACAGTATAACATCAAGCGCTATTATGAATGGGTTGTAGTATGCTGACCAATTCAAAGGAGACCACAAGCGTCTAATACCGACTTTTATTTTGCGATAAACGATTGAGCCAAAAATATTGAATAAACAAAACACTTTCAAAAGGCTACAGAACTAGTGTGATTTCCTTCACATTTTCAGCTTTATATCATGTGTAACGGACACAATGTTAAATACACAATACAGTACCACCGGAACAAAGAGTTGTAAGCGGTGATGTAAACAGTATCTTTACAAGGTCATTGTTACGAATCTGCCATTTGTACACAAAATACTGTAGAAATAAGTCTGAGTCACAGATATTCCGACATTCAGTTGGATATATAAAGGCAACTGAGGAGGATGGTTGAGGCCCAAAGCCGGAGGAGCCAAAATCACTGCAAGAATTTGAGCATACCCACACTAGGGAAATCAGCTAAACAAGCCGTTAAAATCCGTAACAAAACAACAGTCAAACAAAAAGAAGTGAACACGATGTCCACATAAAAATACTTCTGAGTTGTGGACCGGAAATCCCGTCTGTATATGCAGGATGCACGTGCAAACTGGACGATGAAGATCTTACTTCATTGCCCTAAGTTTCGCTGAATCCTTATCCTAACCCGAACACAATGCATACAATCTGCCTTGGTCAACCTCACTCGTCGATGAATACATGAAGAATTGATTTTCAGAAATTGAAAGGATTGCATTGCGCAGTGGACTGAAAAGCGATGGAAAGTCACAAACGATGCACATGAAGCTGTTTACGGAACGAGTGAGGACGGTTTATGCTCAGGAGAAAATAGACAAAGGGGCTAGATACAAGAGAGGAAACGCCGACGGCATTGCCTCGAAAGGTCACGAAAGAACAACACTGCCTACTAGCGATGGACCGTTTTATGATACCATGTTTTCTGGTGCTGGGAACTTCCTCGTTCATTATCCGAATCTAGCGAGACACTCGGCATTTTCTGCCCAAAACGACTGAGGGGATAAAACATACTTGTGACGGATCACTTCACCCACAGCCTACAACCGAGATTAGAGAAGAACGTGTTGAAGGCAGTCATCTAGAATCACATATACAGACCGGTTGTTCACAATCGAACAAAGTCTGCCAATACAGACAGCGGCAGGATTATTGGAAATCCGCCATCTGAGGAAAAAAGCGCCCTGAGAAGGAGCAATGAAAGGCCTTATACGGAATCTTGACCAAAGCAACCCTAGTGCCGGAGTAACACGCAACCGAAACCAGCTCAAATACTTATTTGGGTGCTTCAGGGTAAGATATTTCGTCGTCAATGGCTCGGCAAACAGCGCATCCTCCTGGTGTTTGATACTACTAATCGGTCATGGGGTTAACTCTCGATTAAAAGTGATTGGCAGTTAAACCAGATGCTGTGAACATAGCTGCAGTCAAAGAGACTTCTTTGCTAAATTTAAAACGTTAAAATTTGAATGATATTAACATGCTACGGTAGGCAATGCTGGTGACGAACAACGTAAAAAGAAGGTCAGCGGTTGCCAAACTGACCCGGTTTATCTGTGATGATGCTCTGAAAGTATCATGAGAAAGCGAAGGGGTTCTGTTAAGCCTCTATGATAATGCTTAATTCAACCGACTAAAAAATGTATTGATTACATTGGTAGCCCATTTTCAAGAGCACAAAATTAACACGGATTTTTTAACTTGACAGAATACTCAGCAGAACGTTAGTCAGATGCGGGGTGCAGACCAGTGCACGAAAAACCACCTCCATGTTTTACTTCATAAATGGAGACAATTACAGTATGCTGGATAAAGAGATAATTCAATGGACCCGTAGCTCTTCGTCTTCGAGACTACTACTTTGAAGAGCAAATGCAATCTATCTATTTTGTACTCATTTAGGAGAGTTGCAAGAAGTCGTTTGAAACAGAAAGTAGCTTTGCACGTCTATAGGAAGTTGACATAATGCAGACCACTTTTCTGCTTATTGGCAAACATCAAGGGGGTAAGAACAGTGGCAGTTGCGATGACGTCAGTGTCGGTGGAATAGATCGATGCTTACGATAACGTGTGGCTAAACATATATCAAAGTGTTCCGAGCACGCGGTGACGCAACAGGCAGTGACAACCAAACGAGCGAATCAAAATCCTACCATGTCCATTGAGAGATAAGTCATGAAAATAGGTCACGTTGCTGATCCCGACAACTCATTCGATATTTCACTACACAGCGAGAATCCGTAATTTCTCGCGTTCTCCGAGGCACTGTCAATCAATACTCGAGATCAGGTTCTGTGTGCATAAACTGTTGACTCAGATAGTTTGTTTACCTTGGATCTATTAACAGTCCTTCTATTGTGAGGCTCAGTTTCCAACCTTTCTTACTGTCCCTACTATCTGCTAATGGGTTACTCTAGTGATTCAACAGAGTAAACGGAATGCTAACATTTAGCGATGTGCATCGTCTTTCGTTATTGGTGAACTGTACCAAAGGACTCAGTGTTTTTAAAAAGGTGTAAAAATGTATTTGGCTGACGATGCAAATTCTTCAGGACACTGTTGTAATGCACCAGCCACATTCAGAGTTTTGTTTAATTCATAGACCGGAATATAAAGGACGATTGACCGTTTGTAAGGATGATATTTTGCTATTCTCTAGCACACTTTTGAAAGACCAAGATTGGCACTACAACGAATCGATAAGGCTGGCCTAAATTTAGGCAGTAGAAAGTAATAAATCAACCTGAGTACATTTGATAATTTTGGATAAGCATCTGAGAACGGGAGCATTTAATCACTGTTAAAGAGACTGAAAACCATCAAGAAATTTCTAACTTTAAAATCGAAGTATCAAATGATGTGCTTCCATGGTAAGATCGGTTGCTGTTCAAGATTCATGCCCGAGTTCTCTCAAAAATTACATCCCCTCTTCCACCTGTTCCGAAAGAAGACATTTGTTTGGATTGATGACTTCAGGATGGCGTTAAATCAACTTAACCAAGAATCTGTTGCTGGTCCGTAATGCCTTAAACTCATAAAACCGAATGAAGTATTTACATTGCTAGATGACGATAATGATATTGGGATCGGAATGAATTTTTCACAATCACCAAAGGTAGCTAAGCGAGCCGTTCGGATATTGTCGGATGTAGGGATGAAGTATTTCACCACCAAAAACAGTTGCTTGGTAATCGTCTGGACACTTATTGTTACGAACTGTCAAGCTGAAACGGATCACAAAACGCCAAGTTAACTGACGCCGGTGAAGGATCCATGCGGTCGACTTGTAGCTTCGCACTTAGAATACATCAGTTTAGTTTTACCACTGGTTATGCTAGTTAAAATAGAAACTAGAAACTGAACGCATTGTCACGGCCAACAACAAATAATTGAGTTGTACATTGAGACTATACCTGTGAACGGGTTATAGATCATGGGTAAAAACATACTGCATGGTCAGCGTAGCAGAAAACAAACCCAAACGAACACCTTCGGAGCCAAAAAGATTTGTTACACATCTGGGAATATCTTTATCTGAGAGATGGCCTGCTGGTTGTTGTTGTGGACGTTTACGACGGATTGCGACCACAACGGTTTTCATACATTTCGGGTGACTGTAGGAGAAGAGCCTTTCTAACTGTACAGCCGCAATAGATCTACTATGGAGAAGGATACTTTGGTCCTCAATACAAGAAGATGTAACTGAACTCATTCGGACATGGATCAACCGCTCGAATAATCTAGAAATAATGCAAAAGGTACGGCATTACTATCCGTTGTAACACAGCGATCCCGGTACACATGGGTGATATATATTTTTATGGCTGCAACCGGGGCCAGTAGGGACTCGTTCTATAGTGGCAAAAGACGGTTATTGCAGTCGATAAATGAAAGTCATCCCGACGGCAAATCAAACCTGAGAACTGGTCACCCGCTTCTAGTTTCGATGTACCGTCAGGAGACTTCATGGATCACGGTTTACACTTTGAAACTGATGATTCTGGTTAATACCGGGGAGTTGAACGTTCAAAGAACTCCCATTACCATTCACAGACAAACGGCTGGCTTATTGGTTGGATTTCACAATGAAGAATTGGCCAGATGGTAGTGGACGCAACTGAGAAGAGCTACTGGAGGTATTACTTGAATACTGTAAGACTAAACTGGCCACAACACTGATTTCAACTTTCTGTTTCAAACGTGGCATCAGGCCACTCTGACCAACTCTTCACTGATCTGTTACTGTCAAGCACACTGTCGTCGACATTTGTTGTTATGTCCGCCCATTATAAATGGTTGATGGTGACTAATAAGAAACCAACGAAATGTCTTGCAAAGGACCTTTTATTTGCTACTGGTCTCTTTTTTTCCGAACATTGATCATCGTGTTTGGTTCACTGGTCTCGTAGTCTGAAGAACCAGTTGAATTATCTGCCCGTTCATATTGGTAGACAACATAAGGCTAATACCGTAAACACAAGCACCAACACACTCAGGATGGTACCACTAAACTCGCCCGTATTTGCGTGTCGGTCAATAATTGTTATCATTCTGCCTGAGAACAGTTCACCAATGCTAGCAGATTGGGAGAAGCATGACATACGGTACGACACGGCACTAAAGACTACGAAAGAGCTTTGACCGTAAGTAGGCTCTCACGTCGCGTCCGCTGCGGGTTACTCTTCATGCTCTAGGTGACTTCGACAGGCTAATGGCGCTGCAACAAGCCAAACAAAATAGAAGTGAAAACTCAACTAGGATACGCTTAGGCCGACACTAATACACACGCATGCAGCCGTCGTCTAAGGCCAAAAGAATTGATAAAATAGATACGGGAGAATTAATATACACGATGTGTTGACTGCAGAAGCCGGTGATATCATTACTCAAGCGGTGCACAGTGTAGACCGGCGGAGATTCTTAGCATCACTCATTGGTCTGTATGATCTAACAATCACAGGCGGGAATCATTTCTCCCGGTCTGCGGACTTGGCCTCAGTAAGTGCGCCTCTATTTCTGAAAATAACTTTCCAGACTGAATGGATCACGAAACAGACAAATGCAGCTTGGCCAGCGGTCCCCTGGCAGTTGCTTATGGGAATCAGGTACCACTCTTGACAGATCAAGGAATATCAGATTCGTGTAGAGAAAACTGTATATTCTCACAAAACCCAGTGTAGTTTCTCCTAACATTTCCACGAATGTCTTTCACGTACGTGCCAGTTCCAGTCCAGGAGTTCAAAATCCCAACTCACCGCCATTTCATTAGGGTAAACCATCCTCAAAGTACATTACAACACACCAACTCAGCCCTTCACAGCCGACGAATCTTCTCAGGTAGACTAACCCTATGTACTCACTGTTTGCGGTGAAACTACCAAATGATACTTTTTTGCATCAACGCGGCTTCACTCTTTAACAAGTTGAATAAGCTTCGAGACCTCTGTTCTCAGTGAAACCAATTTATAACAAGCATCACGGAGACCAAGCGCAAGGAGGAAGTGCGGAACCGCGAAATGTCCACTTTGGAAATACCAATGTCTCACAGTGATGATCGCACATAAAAACCTCAAGTGTTCGTGATGTGGTGCCATCGGATCTTCCTGAATCAGTCTGGCAAGTAGTTAACATCACTCAAAACTTCAATTGTGTGATTGATGCGATCGGTCGCCTTCTGCTCATAAGGATGCCCACATGGTCTTGCACAACATTCTGCATGGAATAGCATCTTCAAGTACCACTCCAACATTGATAGTGGGAGATAATAATCACCCAGAGCTAGACTCCGCGAACCATTTAGCCGCTATTGTAACTTCTTCCTTTTTCTTCGGGGCAATAATAAAAAATGGCCAGCTTCATCATGTCCAGGATTATACGAGATGGCAAGTGGGCCGGTTGCCATCTTGTCCTGATTACATTCTTACCAACGAGGATGATATAATACGCAATCTAAGTATTACAGCTCCACGCAACCCTGGTGGTTATAATTGAATCCAGCCGTCTGCATGGAAATGGACAACGTATTTCCTCAAATACAGGTCCACAGGCCTATCGCAAAGCAAATTTAGCAGGGATTGACACATAACTTAGCAAAGTTGAATGGCCTGGCTCCATCTCCACACTTGGTCTAGATGGTTACCGGAAGCTCATCCATGAAGAAATCGTCAGTGCCGTTAAAACTCACGTTCCAGTAAAATATCTTCAGCCTAGTAGAAACGCCTAGGGAATGTAACCAAGCGTTTGAAACGTTCAGCCTGGAACAAATGCCAACTATAACAAATTGGACTTTCGATTGTTTAGTATCTCATCTGACGAAATCATACTACCTCTTTTACCGGGATCGACCTTTTTGCCAAAGCGGTTTTTCACGAGAGTTGAAAGCATTCTACAACGAAGTGACAGCACACACAAGATGTGATTTTGGTTGTTCGCAATCACAAACCTCTGGTGGATTTACCAACACAGATGCAGAGACAGACAACACCGTTGGTAAACAACACATGAACATGTATAACTATAAATCACGAGCGACTTATGAACAGAGAGGCAGCAACCTAATTAAATTCCCCCAAATTTCAGTGACATGAGTCAGAGTTAAATTAAACAGTCCACTAATTCGCAGATCTCCCGACCAAAACTTGACATCCCCTGTCGTGCTGGAATGTCGTGTAATGGATCGAGCAAATCCGTCTGGAGCACTTTCCAATCGTTTGTTATCAACCGAGCGTTTACCCAAAACTAGGAAACAGTTCACAGTCAAAGCTGGGTACGGAGAGGACCCAGCAAACTATCGACCAGTGGTCAATCAAGAGTTTCTAATGTGATGAAGATCTTATTAGATGACTCCGTCTGAGTTAAGATTGAAGACGTCGAACTCATCATCAAGGAGTAACATGGCTTCCAAAGGGGATACTCATACGTGCGGTTTGGACGACGGCTGCAGAAACAGTATTGGCCATAGATATGGTTTATCTTAACTCTTCCAAAGTCTCTAACAGGATTGATCATGTCATCTTGTTACGGAAACCCAATTGTTGTGGCTTCGAACCGTATTTAATAACGTAGCTTGTAGATTATCAAATTAAATATGAGACCAACGTTAAAGTGAATGGATAGCTGTCATCTTAAAACTCCTTTCGCTCATTCTTATCGATTTTGAATCACCCGGCATATTCGCTCACAGACGTTGCACTACACTGATATTACAAGGCTCTGGCGAGCTCTGAGTGCTCGGAATATGTAATAAGCTTTCAGATTCATTTGGATTGTCTGAACCAGTGACCCACACAAAGCACCTTGTTGTTCCATGTCAGCAAACGTAAATTCACGCACAGCCGCCATAAAAATTGTGCCGACTACCTTAGCGACACAAAGCTACTACTGTCGGTATGCGAGCGAGACCTAGATACCATAGTGGAACACAGTATGAGTCTCTTTACAAATTTTGCCGCCATGGCTGAAATGGCACAAATAGCCCTGAACCTCCTAAGAAGAATTTGTGGAACCTTCCATCTTTGAATATCTCCTACTACGTTCACCTCCAAAATTCACCCACAACTGAAGACAAACATACAGGCCTGTCGTTCTTATTTTAAAAAGGTTTTTGCATTTATTGATCATGCTCAAAGGTGGTCTACTGGAAGAGTAATGGGGCTCAGGATAATCCTCTATCCAGAAAAGCTAGTGTAAACATTTCAGGGGGACTTAAGTCTTACCTATAAAATAATCCACACATCACATTACTCACTGACACATCTTCCACTAAAAAATGGTAAAGGGTTAAGGAGTAGCTTGCTGAAATTGAGTAGTAAAATAAACAAGTTATTTTGCAGTCAGAACTGCTTCACAACTAAAACCTGTTCACGGTGGAACACACTGCCCTACTCTGTGGTCACAGGCGAACCAACTTCAAGGTTTAAAAACATTACTGTACGTGTGAAACAACCGGAACTACAAGTTTGCTACCCGATATTGTAGCCCAATCTCATAGATCACTAAATGTGCATCTCTCATAAAGTGTTGATTTAGAGTGTTTTGGTGTTCGTTGCTAACGTGACTGCGGCCAGCAGTTTCATTGGATTTACTTCCAGTCATTCTGTCCTTACACTTTGTCTTTACGTTAAACCCAATTTTTCGCCAACCAAATACGCACACACAAAGATATATAAGCGAAGATCTTTCTCCTGTAGGGACCTATGAATCCACTAAAAACCTTTTCCATAATACGTCAAAATGGACAAAAGGTTATTTCAGGTTTGGAAGATTCTAACAAACAAAAACATCACCACGGAAAACACACTCTGCTGTATCCTAGCTAATGCCTACCTGTTTTTTCCATCGAGGGTGACCAGAGGCTGTAGGATTGTTATGTTGAATATAAGTATTTTCTTCGTTGGACAAAACACGGATTTAACAACAGAGTTAATCGTGTGATCACTTCTGTGCGCCAAAGCTATCCACGTAACTCCGGATTATGAATAAGAAATCACTGTATAGTTCGTTGGATTATTTGGATGTTCTGTGTACCACAAGCCAAAATGATTGTGATAATAAATGTATCTTATGAATTGCGCTCTTGTAGCATAGAAACGATTACACGTATGGCGTTTTTGGCATGCGGTATCTGTAGACAGTGAGCTCAGTACGCACGTCTACATGAAGTTCTTTGTGCAAGTGAATAACCGTGATCTGCTGTCAGACAATGAAATAAACTTACTAGCTGTGTGAGTATCTGAGAACTCAGTTTATAGCATGCTACTCTACAGAGATGATGTTTCAAAGAAACCGTTTAGTTAACTAATCAGCGCCACACTGGAGGATCTGTAAAACGCATTACCACAAATTTGGCTTTCATGAACCACGAGGTGGATTTTTTGACCATAAAGCTAACGCCGAATTTTTGTACAACTCACTGCGTCCATCACATTTGCTGCAGCCGATGAAACATTTACACCAACAGAACTCATAGAATTGTATATACATTAACATGGAAATGCATAAAAATGTTAATTTCGTGTACATCCTGAAGAAAGTTGCTCTGTATTTTTGACGGTTACATTACATTACTGTTTATCGCTGAATAAGTCAAGAGTAATCTAGTTTCACTAGAATTACCCAAACAATTTGAATGCTTTGTGATTTACAAACGTTGAGGTTGAGTACTCGTCGCTAAGATGATTCAGAGTTATTATAAAATCATTTCCTCACTCAGCCATATGCATTTTCACACAATGATTATTTTATTCGAAAAGTGTGCCAACGGATTTTTAAAACAAAAGCGTCTCCACAAATTTCTTGACAATTATGAACAAAATCCATGTTACAGTAAAGCGCTTATTACAAACCAAATGCTAAATTGAAATTATTATCTTATACATGGTCCCTCAATATACGTTAGTCTTGTGTTAAGTCTCCGTATTAAAAGTAGCAGTAGCTGTAAACTGAGGGTCACAAACGGGAATTCAGCTATTTAACAAATTTCGGCTTTAGATCAGTTCAACTCGTAATATAGAATAAGTGTAAAAGTGGTCTTTTACTTTGTAGCTTTTAATAACCATATCGTTTCTGTCATTCAATTCAGAACATGCGTTTACGGCACAAAGGCAACATCTCCCATCTGTACAAACGCGCGTATCGTGCGTTTTCATCCCTGCCGCACGGCTTGTTGCCTGTTCGAATTTTCGTCCATTAAAGGCGCAGTGTAGAGCGCCAGAAGATTCTACAATTTAACTAGTCTACTTACGAGTAGCCAGTCATGATCCTAACATCTACTCACCCCAAATGTCTATGTATTTTTAAGTGTTTTCACAAGAACAACAAAACAATGAAAGCCAGTCTATTTAAAAATCGTTAAAACAGTCTACATTAACGTGATATTATTTGCGATCCCTTCACAAGTATTTTTTTCACATGGACATTCTGGAGAGTCAACAAGTTTCCAACCGCTTACGCTCTAACTAAACGTTAAATAGCATTTTTCTGCACCTCAGCAATAGCCTATCATTGATTTTTATTGAACTTAGGTCAGCATCACATTCCGCGATTGTTTGGTTTCCAGAATCAAAACGAATGAAACTAGATTCCACCCATACTGCCTTGCATTTATAAACCAGGCTTTCATCCAACAGGATGTATCAAACTGTCCATAGTTAACGTTGAAACACGTGTCCCCTAACATTAACGCCATTGATAACTCACGTGGTCAATGTCATGATTAAACGTTCGTTAATGTCGACAATGTGTGGTAAATTGTAAACGCTTAGAGTGATTTGAAAACAGAAAAATTTTGCTTTTCAAGAACACACCGATCAACACAGCGAACCAAACGTTTAGAAAGCTTGCTCATTAAAATGTTTCATTTTAAGAATTGAGAATGACTGGTGTGTTTATTTCGTGTTGATTTGTAATTAAGGGAATGGAACATACACTAACGTCATCAGGAACATAGAGTAACCTTCGGTGAGTTATCTGAAATACAATCCATTACTTGCATTGGCCGTGCACATTTTCAAAAAGCAAGGTATTTTGAAAAATCGGACTAAATCAAGTTACTGATGAGTAGTCGGGGATTTGGTCTATTTTAATTTGAACATCACTCACAATTGATCGCAGCTGTCGCATTCCCATAGACTACCCAGTCGGCCCGTTTCGTTCACATATGATAATTCGGTCGTGCCTAACGTGAGGTCAATGGCGCAGTGGTAAACACGGTTGCCTGATGAACAGCGTGTCAGTGGTTCAAGTCCCGGCAGTGGCGATGATATGCACTACTGACGAGCTCTAATGAGAGCGAAACTCGAGTCTAGTGCTTGTTTTCGAAATTGGGGCCGACTGGATAGTCTATGGGAATGCGACAGCTGCGATCAATTTTGGGTGATGTTCAAATTGAAATAAATCAAGTTAATTTATCAATATTACTGAATACGTCTTGCTAATGAGTGATGATGTTTTGCCTGTATGTGTGGCGTTAAAATAAAAAAACTAATATGACTTTTTTTAGCAGTACTTTTCAAAAGTTATGCTAATAAATCTATGAAAGCATTTACATGCACATTGGATATCGTGAGACAAGTACCGACTGGCTCACGTTTTTCCGCTTTGGACTATGGTACATCGTAAATTATAAAATCACACCCAGTTGAGTCGCACATTACATTGCAAAAGAGGTAGCACAGTCTTCTTCTTCGAGAGGGTGCTCACTGAACAATTTTCAGATGTTGGATTGAGTTATGACTATCGTTTGGTTGAATTGTCTTATACTAACCACTAGGAGAAGTTAATGATCAGGAATTCGAGTTTTGTCTACCAGGCTATCATGTGAGTACCTTCTATGCCCATGAGTAAGAATTGTTCGTGGCAGATTGCATGAGAATTCCAACTGTTTCTTAGAGCTGATTTACAGATTCGGATTATCAACGATTCATGTAACACAGAGCCAAGAGGATGATCAGGTAAGGCCACTAGATATCCGACAGGTTGATTAATTCCCCGTTCTACTTATTGTTGTTTGGACAGCACATTTGTTAACTGGATGGATTATGAATCGATCGCACCGCCTTAAGTTGATCTGACTGAACTGCACGCTGCCCGTCAGTCTACAAAATCAGAAACTCCAATCGAACAGAGAACGATATAAAGAAGAGGGTATTATGCAGACAATTGGTCCTAGTGACCATGAACAAGGTGACAGATAGCTGTTCTGATTTTGTTCAGTTTCCTCTGTACTAGAGCTCGTGAATAAGCGGCGGATCATAGTTCAGACACCTATCGACTAGATGATACTGTCTTGGTTGGTTGGAATCCAGTGAATGGCTTCACAGGATTGAGTTGCTTCTGCAGTACGTCCTGCTTCTCCTTTAGTTGCTTTTCGATACTCAGACGGACGTAAGTTTCTAAGTCATCGCGTCCATCGGGCGTCAGCTGCCCCAGATCGTGTTCACATTTGGTCAGGTTCAACTCCAACTCCTCAAGTCTACTTCGAACGGTATCACGTTCGTTAAGTGTATGTCGCTGTAGTGATGTCATAGTAACATGGATGCGATTTCCCCTCAGGATTGTCCAGAAATGTTTCGGATATTCACCGGCTTTGGTAGATCTATCCAGAAGCCGAATTTCAGCTTTGGCTTCTGCCAGCTTTCTGCTAGACTTAACAAACTTATTTAGTCCACGTAGCGCAGTTAGGTCTTTTGAACAATTTAGATGGTTAAAAATCCCCAGGGTAGTCATCAGAAAACAACAGTGTAGAGAACAGGCTCGTGTTCGGTTATTCAACATCGGGCTAATTACATAACAATTTATATGAAACAGAGTTGTCAAGGCGAAACGGACAAAAACAAGTAGCTAGTTTGGGTGAGGTCAGACACGTCATCGGCACACACAGAAACAACGTTTTGGTACGATTACGTCATCATTATGACGCCACTGGAACCATGACGGTTTGATCGATCGTGGTGTGGGTGGTTGACCGTTGCAACTTCAACGCCTGAACA
>JTDE01000777.1:75973-87375 GCA_014338405.1 Paragonimus skrjabini miyazakii
TGTTTCTGGTCTTGTTTGAATGCTTAACCCATGTGTTGCTTTGTCGAATAAACAACCCTTGTGCCATCCGCGTTCTTGGATCACAACACTTATTACATTACTGCTATTCAGTAGTAAGCCAGGAGTATGGATTTGGACACTGAAGTAACCGCGGGAAAAATATAACAACGAACATTGAAGTGCAGCTTGGCATGAAATGGTCCCCGGAACCTACAGGAACCGGGTAGTGGCGACCATTGCAACCTTTACGTTCCGCGACCAGTTGTATGCAAATGAGTGTCGGTTTGTCGTCATGTTGAAGTTCGTAACCCATGTACTGTTTCTTGTATTAACTATCGTATTCTCGCAGTGCAAACATCCTTGGTAGACGCACATGTAGGTTAACCGACCAAACATGATCACTCCCAATTTAGAGGCTAGACTGATGAAACTAGGGTCATCTAGACGAGTGACATTGAGAAGTAGCTTAGAATGCAGACTAATCCAAGGCGTAATATTCTACATCTGCCTGGTTTGGTAAATAATCCACAACCGCATATAATGCCGGTTGAACGCCACGATTACGCAAAGATGACCCGACAAGAACTGGAACAAACTGACGAGACAGAACAGCTCAACGAAAGCCAGCCTTCGTGTCTCAGTAAGTCCCTACTCACTCAGAAAAGCGGCTGTAGTGGATTCATCAGCGTTCGCCAAACATTCGATAAGTTCGGACGACCACTTCACAAGGCTGAACAACCTTCCTTGGCCTTGACCCTATCAATGAAATCGCCGCTCCAGTGTCAATCAAGTAGCACTGCTAGTCATCATTGACTTCTATTCCAGCCTGAACTGTCGTCTTATCAGTCGTCCCTGTCACCGGCTTTCCCTATCCAAACAAAAAAACAATCGGCTAGACGTTCAATACGGCTTTTCCTTGACCAGTGGGCACAATCTCCGCCAGTGTTCACGTCTTTCGCATCTGTAGTATACGTCGCTAAAACCTTCCTCCTTCTACTTCACATTCAAAGTCATTACATCCTGAGTCAACTTTTCCACTGAGCTTCGAAGGTTATTTAGTTCACTTGGCTCGCTTGCTTTCAACTCGCTGACTGCGAACGGTGTTTTCCGGCAGCACCTGTCCAGCCGCATCAGCCAATTCTTCCAACGTCATCGGACGTACAATGGAAGCAAATCTGAGTTAATCCCAGACTGCCGGTGGCATTCTATCCAAGAACTGATCCATCAGCGTGCGTTGTCCTGAATTCTGGCCCTTGACAACGCTGCTGGCAGTGACAAAACGTGAATGAGAGTGTCATCCACGTTGTTGGCTCACAACACTAGTTTATCGTTTGCATACATTCTAAAACGGTATATGGCCGTCCGTAGTGATCTTCATATGCGATAATTATGGACCATATTAACTGCCATGTTGACTACCCCGGTTCCTCTATGTTCAAGTGGGTATGACGAAACCAGACCAGAAACAAAGACCATATCTACCCTATTTCTAATCTCCAGCTACATCAACCAACGAAGTGTCAGAAAGTACCCACCTATAGGTTTGAAATAAGCATGTCCGATGTAAACGTACTCAGTCTACTGAGTTGTCACTACGTCTGTGCTAATGAGAGTTGAGAACAATGAAATTGGAGGACGTAGCACTTCGTGAGATCCGAAGAGCCAAATAACAGACCGCAAACTGAGAAATAGCCTTGTCTTGAAATAAAGTTTTACTTGCAGTAGTGGACAAGTGGGTATGTGCTCAATACTCAGCCACCAACAATTTGAAACCCTTTACCTGAGGAACAATCGAATTGTTTTGCCAGTAAGCTTTGAACTTACAGAATACGATAGGGTTTGGATACAAATCTTATATTTGCAACAATACATAGAACCCTGATAAGTAATTAAATTTAACCTAGCTTGAGACCAATGGAAATGACTGAAGAAGAATGGAAAACACTCAAAATGGACCCTAGTCCACTCGATAAAACTCAAAAGTGCACTGAATGAAAACTGGGTAGAACCATCGACTACATTATCAACACTTGAAAAGGTGCAGGCGAAACGACCTTGAAGATCGGATTGATAGGTGGGTAGTTAAGACAGAGTAAGCAAGTGCGTGAAATTATGGCCTACCGTGAACAAAAACAACTGAAACTGGGCTCCTATCAAATCGATTGTCGTAGAAAAGGGAACACGGAAACCTGTTGGTCAACTCGTGCGTCTATCTTCATTGGTCGGTGGATTGTTTGATCTCGCCGAATGGTGTAGCGCGTGTTTTGTGTTTATATTGCTGACCTTTACTGAAGCCATGTGACCCGGTTTGTCGGTTGTTCCTCGCGTGCTAGTCTATTGCACCGTGTTGGTGGCCGTGTTTCCCCGCGCCAATCGATGCACATTACCATACGATCACCATCTCATTATTACTCGTTTTGGTATACTTGACTTTGCTGATTGGCCAAAGGCTGTATCTGTGCCAGTCATTCATCGACATCAGCTACCAATGCAAGTTGTACCACTGAGGAATCGTCGTATTGAGTCCGAGTAAGAGTTCTTGTAACAGGTGTACATAAGAGCATGCACCCAGAACAGACGAATGGGAAGGCCGGGTTACATGCGATAGCTTTAGAGAAGTCACGTGCCCTTTAGTCATAATAAAAGCCTTACATCAGAAGGGCTAGGGTAGGCGAATATTTACCACGTAACCGTAGGTATCGACGTTTGGGTCACTCTCTTGTGACTCTGTTCACAGCACCGAAAATTAGCAATGCACATTTAAATAAGAATCAAGACTCTAGTGGGGATATTATTTTCAAATTCGAACCCTTGCTATGGCCGTCAGCATGAAGCCGTTAAACGACTTCACATGTTCTACTAACTACTCCAGAGTGAGCTTTGCAGCTTCAGACAGCAAAGTGCTTCCACAAAATTGTTATGATTACGCAGATTTAGTGTTGGACCGTGTTGTTAACATGTTGTTGTACTTATGATTTTCAGTTAATTGTGGTGGAAGCATAAGACATTAGATTGAAGCTCCTACCTCCAGGACTTAACCGGTGCTTGATGACCTAGGAGGATTCCGGCGACTGTGACAGATGTGTTACTTCACGACTTAGATACCTATTTAGTCAGGGTAGAGTAGGTGAACTACTTTCGAACAGTTTACCATCGGTGTTTGTTTCCGATCTTTCTCAGCAGGTGGTACCAACGAGTGTGGAACGATGGGGTCAGGAAAGTGGAATTCGGCAGTGAGTGTCAATTGAATTCATTTACACTACCTTCACGAACTCACAAGCATAGATTGTTAAGCCATATGCTCGGATACCTGCCGGTCGTCTGCCTTATGAGAAATTTATATACATGCTATGGTTACTTGGCGTGAAGTATGAGTTGAAAAGTTGGTGACTTGAAGTAGACAATTAAAATTGACTGAAATCCTTGCAACTCAGCAGGTGGTTGGTGAAACCACGGCGGTTGGTGACTGGTCGGACGTAATAGCATGAACGTTGCTTTTATTTGGCTGAGTTGTCTTTGAAGTAAGCACAATTAATGGAGTGGTGGCATTGGAATCCACAAGAAAACTGCGTTGCTGATCACGTTTTACATTAGCTCACAGTCGGCTGTTTGTTTGCGAAGTGTAATCATCTTGGTGTTGGATGTTTAAACCTATGTAGAGATCATTTGAGTAAGTAGGTCTCATCCTACCCCTTTCTTTTGCTTCCTAACAAGAAATTTATTTTCTGTCCATAATTGTATGACTGTTAAGTATTCGTGTTAAATTCCGATACGTAGCAATGTATGACAGTGATAACGAGGGTGAGATGATATCAAACGATTCGCCGCTTTCAGTGTACTTTGCTTGCTATGGCGCACTGGTTTTAATGTACATATTCACTATGATCACTTGCACAAATAATACTAGGCCATTGTATATACAGTTGCTGAGCCGACGACGCTGTAGCTGAACCAACGCTTCTGGCGCGCCCGCTGCGCGTAGTCGACAGACTAATCGGCAGCGGAATGGCAACAATCGAACCCACGTCTGCAATAATCAACGTCATTGAGTCAACGAACCTGGGGCACAGAAGGCCACTTTCGCTATCTCACGGCGTGACTGTTTTGGTTTTTTGTAGCTAACGTCAGTTACGATCGATTTTCTCCAAATTGGTTCTGATTACAAAAAATGTTATAGAACCTGACGTTTTAGTAACAGTCAGGAGGAATTTTTATTCACCGTGGTTTCGTTAGCCTAGGTGATCCTCAAACCTTAAACGTACGATCAACAATGTCAATAAAAGGAGATATCACTTGTCCGTAATTCCGGACAAAACAGGAGATCACACCCATAGGCGTAGACAGACGGCTGTTGGCCTCATTGTCGGACAATGCACTCAGACAATCCAACCTGATTTGAGTAGACGTGAGTCACTGGCTTGAGAACAGCTCATCTTAACGTAAGACTGCATGTACGACAAAATGATGCATCCAATCCGATTCACTTTCTACCATTCTCTCTTTTGGAGGTTATCTTGACTGCCTCATTTTGTAACGTACTGGGTCATATGATCTTGCTCATTTGTCCTTGATCCTACATGTTGTCTGTAAATTACGCCATCCGCCACACATGTGACCAAGATCTTCACTCACAGACGGTGGACTGAGGCTTAGACGTGAGCAATGCTGATAGGCGTCATAACACAACGGTCCTATGTGAACAACACTTGTTGAAATGAATGTACGACCTTGCTGAAAAAATTAAATCGCTCCGCTGCCCCTCAGTGTTCTTTTAACTTCAAATCACTAACCATTTCCTTGAAACTGTCACAAAGAACCAAGACACCAAATATTAATTAAGATATGTTCGGAAGGTTTGTTGGTCAGCTCATTTCGAAACTACACGGGACCTAAATTTAGCATAAAACCATTTTAGATCGTCGTGTTGTCAGATCACATTCATGGAAAAAGGAATGAACATGATGTTCTTCTTCGCCACTTAGTTAACTCTTGTTTGAATGTCTTTCTTTCGGTGCAGTCCATCAATTCACAGTTTGAACCAAAATCTTTTAGGTAATGGACTGTAGCCCCAAAATATATCCACATTTGCATTTCAAACACTGCCAGTTAAAATGTACGGTGAAAATCGAACGTAGTCTGCTTTCTGGAAGTCTTAAAATGACCAGCAAGTGGCCTGTTTACCTCTATCTCACTGACCATTTACTGTAGGCCTTCATGGGGCTAGTTGCTTCAGTCTTTTAGACTCTCTCCAATTTGCTACTACAGTATTGAGGAACGCAGAATGCCGAGCATTAAAGGGATTGGTAACCTCTGCAACATTGTGATAGGATTCCGCCTAAAAATAAACGAGTTCAATTAGCTGTTCACTCACAAGACGAAACGTACTGAGGACTACGCAATGTATGAGGTTCTTACGGTGCTGCGACGTCGCAGACGATCTAAACTGTCATTCGCCATTTGATCTAACAACTGTGGGAGTGAGTGAAAACGTCCGCCCCGTCGGTTGGACATCCGGGTCATTTCACGATAACAGTACGTGTTTTGGGTGTGCGAAAGTTTTTTCACACCATTTGTGGAATCCATATTGAAATAGACGTAGACTATTATCGGTTCACACTGTACATAAGTAACTTGTGGGTTCATCCCCTAGCCAGTTGGATCAACTAGCACCGTTCATTTTGTAAAACCTTAAATGTGCTCTGTTGTCAACCGTGAGAATGTAGAGATTATGTCTGTGAACCCCGTGGTCTATGAATTCTGTGATACCTACTCCTTTCAAACATGATGCAAATGTAGAAGCGCAGAATACTGAAGTCTGAGTCGGCGCGCTGAACCACCTCCTCGTGGTGCCGACTGGACGGCCTCGGTGTAAACCTTGACTGGCTAAGAGTTCAACAACTCCAGATAGGGCCAACCACTGTATCTGGTTTTAATCGTACTGGTTACATTCGATCAAGACAATTAAATTACAGCCAGCACCTCCATGCAGCCAACTACCAATGAACAGGGTAGACGAGCGGAATACACCTGTTCAGAATGTGGCCAGATTTGCAAATCGAACGCCGGCTTGTCGGCGCCTACCCGTATGCATCGACGCAGGAATGGTCCAGAACAGGAAGTGGACACGCAGCCTGCCACAATCGTTGACTGTGCCAACTGTGACCGCAGCTTTCCCACGATAATTGGTCTCAGTCAACACAGAAGGCATGCACATCTCGTCCAGCGCAACCATGGAAAGCTTATGTCCATGAAAGCCGCCGGGTCTACTTAGTCTAAGTAAGAATCGGCTTCTCTTATCAGATGTGCCGATGCACTGGCTCCGTCGTGCTTTATTCGACGCGAACTTCATCATTGGCTCCTGTCACATTTACCAGGTCGTACTTTAAAGAGAGTTCGGACTCGTCTGTATGCACTGAATTGACAGAGGAATACTGTCACCGCTGCTGATCCAACCACCGTCTCATAGACTAACACGACATCAGATATTGGGTTCTAGGCTGCTGATCATTCTGAGTGGTTTACCTGTCTAATCCAAACAGCGATTACCCAACTGAAGTCCAATAGCGAGGCTTTCCTACAAAGCGATGAATTATTACATATTGCCCGCAGTCTTCACAATGGTAAAAGCTAAATTGCTGCTGAACATGCACGCATCACTAGCTTTTCCGTGCACCTGGCGAATGGTCACTCGACGACGTGGTCAAGTTAACGTGGGAACCCACGCAACCGGGAAGCAGAACTGGAGAGCTAACCATACAGCGACTCAAACGCCGTACTACCAGGAGGATGCTGTGCTTGCATTTCTTTCTGGAAACTGGAGGACTGCCTGCAAATTGAACCGCAGCCTCCTGAATAATTCCAACGAATACTTGTCTGAGACACCATTGGCTCATCCGCACCTTGACAGACAACCATCTTCTACGACTCTGCTCCCGGACTGGCCTTCGGTCGACCCGATCACAGGGGAAGAAGTATTGCGCCCTTTGAAGGACATGGAAAACACCCCTCCAGGTGTGAACAAACTGTTGCCCAAACACTTGAAGCGCATGGAAGCTGCTGCCTTGGCCAGATATTTCAACATTTTCCTTGACATTGTGCAGTCATATCGTGTTCATAGTGTTCTGTAAGACACTCGTCGATCATATGAAGAGGACTTATATTAATCGCTTGCGGAAATCACGTACGAAGCATGCTGAAGAACAAGTTCTAATAGATCCCAGTAAGTTCGTATTGAACTGTTCTTCAGTACAATTGCATTCGTTGCAACTAGAAGCGTTGGCCCTAGGTTTTGATTATAAAATATCATCGCGCAAACCTGATAATATTTATATTGAAGCCCAATCCGAGAATCTTTTCCATCAATTATGTGATCTCCGAACAACCAGCGCCGACAACCTAGGCTGGCTAAAAACTAAATTTGTCGATATAGCTCATGGGTTTATTATGACTCCGAACAACGGCCAATGTGCTATTACCAAGCAACACCTACAATGGTTAAGAGATCTTGAGTCAAACAGGAAAAGGTGTCTGGGGCCGTTATTTTAGACAAAGATATCTATGTACAGAAGACGTTGTCAATATTGAGTGACCAAACGAAATTTCAACGAACAGACAGAGGAGACGAGGTCACCGAAATAGAAGACCACATTGGATGACATCTGCAACTGCTCTTACATTTGCGGAGTATTGATGAAGTAATCTATAAATCTTCTAAACCATATGGATCGTCAACACCCCCAGCTGTACGGCCTGCCGAAGACGCATAAATCTGGATACCGCTTCGGCCAATTTTGGCACTAACAAACTCTTCATATCATAAGTTGGCGCGCTGGTTAGTCGCTATTTTAACTTCACTGAAACAAAAGTTTAAGGCATATTCCATCAAAGTATCTCTGGAATTGATCAGTGACCTGGACAGACTTAACCTTGCTAATGAACTGATGTGTTCTGTAGACGTTCAGTCGCTGTTCACAAAAGTCCTTCTGCATGAAACGATTGACTATATTTGTGGGCTGGCCGAATCAAACCACGTTACGTTGCCACTGCCAACCGATATACTGAAAGAAAGTTTGCTGCTTTGCACTGAGAATGTCAGTTTTCGTTTTCTCGAGCAGTCCTACTGTCACATAGATGGAGTGGCCATGGGAAGCCCACTGGGTCCCATCTTAGCAGACTTCTTCGTGTTTAGAATTGAGCAAGGGCTAACTACCGAGATAACAGGCTTGTCATACTACACGCGTTACGCCGACGGCACATTAATATTCAGCCAATCCAAACAGGTACCAGATAACTTGGTGCAACGCTTACGTAGTCGTCATTCTAACCTCAAGGTTACGTTTGAATTTGAGGCCAACAAATGTCTGCCATTTCTAGACATACTCATATATCGTCGAGAAGATGGCTCGACTAGAAGAGTTGTCTATAGGAAACCCACATGGTCCGGCCAATACCTCAACTTTAACAGTTTCACACCGATCCAACATAAACGAGCACTACTAAATACTCTGTTTGCACGGGCAAGACGAATCCGTACTCACGAGAGTCTTGCAGAAGAACTACACTCCATCACATCTGTCTTGCGAACTAACGGTGACCCTAAAAATTTCATAGAAAGGCACAGCAGACCAAAAACGCCGTCCGAAGGAGTGATCACTGTAGATAAAATTAAGGGTTTACATAGAATTGCCCTTCAACGGTGATCATGTTACGCAGAAAACAACACAACGACGGAGAAATTCACTTAAACGAACATATAATGCAGTTGAACTCCGTATACCCTCTTGCAGCTAGAAGTTACCAGCACCTTCAATTAAAGGGGACCAGCCTATCGGTGCCGCATCACGTTGGGTTTACCAGTTTCCATGTAGCTGCGGTGAAAGTTACATAGACAGAACCGAAAGATGCCTGATCTCCAGAGTGAAGGAACACTTGTCAAAATGGATGCGAATGTCTGTGTTACCGGAGAACGGCAATGTTGCTGAAACACGTAAACAACCAGTTTCATCAGTCGCAAGACACGTTCTGATCACTGGTCATGCAATCAATCTAGCTTGTGCATTCAAAATCCCGTTACGTCATTCTAACCCAAGATTCATACGGTTTGCCGAAGCAGTCGCGATCAACCGACTCAAGCCAGCTCTCTGTGTTCAGCAAGAACTGTTTGTAAATTTGACCCTTCCCTGAACTTAGTGACTTCTCTTAACCTGCTTATTCATTATCAACACTCTGAATTATTTGCTGTAAAAAACGATCCATGTTATTGTAAATTTGGTACTGATTAGTCAATACGAAATGCTTATATCTATCATTTTTCGTGTTCTAACTGTTTTGTTCAAACTTCTGATGGGAACTAACTGTCAAATTTTCCTGTTAAACAAAGGTTATCCAATCCACTTAAGCCGGTCTCGCATCAGGCTTATACCAAAAGTGAGCACTTTTTCAACTCCTATCGAGCTCAGACCTATTGAAGCATCTTCAAAGTTGATACGTTATTTTCACAAGATAATGGCCGATCGTTGGAATACGCGTCTGCAAATTTCCGCTCTTCAGTTTGCATTCATACACCTGGACAGTTGCCTCAAACCGACCTAACTGGTTCATGCCTGACCCCAGAACTCATGCATCACGCATTCAAGTTTGTGTTCAGCTTTTATCGACGTGCACAAAGCATTCGATTCTAACTCGCAGGATTATATTATAAGATCGGTCCGAGTTTTTGTTGCTCTTCCACTTCTAACACACTGCATTACTGGCTGTCATCGCCAAGCTCAGTGGACCCGTTCTCCAATCCCAACATGGTATTCTCCAGGGTGACACCCTGTCCCCGCTTCTATTCATCATGTCAATGGATGAGGTGTTGACACTATCTCGACTGTAGCTTGGCTACTAACTCCACGTCACACTGGTTAGCGGTTTCGCCTACGCCGACGATCTGATCCCCCTAGCTGAGAATCCTACGCGTCTCTCCGATAAGATTGCAGCCGCCGCTAGTGCCCTGGAACTATCCAGACTGAAGATCAACACGCAGATAACTAAGCTCATGGACATCCGCAGTGACCTCAAACATAACGCGACCGCCATCTCTGCTGAGTCTGTCCACTCCGGTCCGGACATTATCCATTCATTAAGCGCCTCCGACACGGTGACCTATCTAGGTATCCCGTTCACCAGGAAGGGTAAAGCATTCACTAATCACCGTTTGCATCTTCGTACGATGCTGGATGAAACTACCAAAGCGCCCTTGAAACCACATCAACGTCTTGAACTTCTGAGACAACATCTGATCCCGAAGATGAATCACTCATTAGTGTTGAGCCGAGTCCACCGTAACACGTTCAAATCTGTTCAAATACGTTCAAATCGTACGGAATGTACGATTTACCAGTTTGTTTAGCAATGGCTTCGCCTTCCTTAAGACACAACAATCAGCTATATCCACACCCCAGTTCGTTTGGGTGGTTTGGGTATCCCGAATTCTCATCCCGAGTTTTCCATCTCGTGCAAATCTCGAATGGACAAACTTATGTTCAACCAATGTCCAGTTCTGCGGAATGTGATCAAAGATAATTCGTTTGGCCCTATCTTGAAGGAAGTGAGCGCCCCGGTATGCGTTCAGGATGTAGTGGTGACGAACAAGGAGGAAACCCACTTGGCGTGGATGGATAAACTCTACCATTCGCTAGACGGCCGTGGTCTTCAGGAAGTGTCATGGTCCCGCCTCTCTAGTCGTTGGTTGATTAACGCAGATCGCATCTATTCCAGAATCTTCATCCGTGCCATCTAGCTCAGATGTAGTCTGTTGCGGACTAAAGTCCTAAATTAACGAGGTGGCCGAAGTGACCACTTAGTTCTCTGCTGTGGCAACTGCGGTCAACCGGAAAGCCTTGCTCATATTCTGCAATCATGCTGGATCACCTATGACGTGCGTTGTGCCCGACACAACCGTGTGTCCAAAGACCTGGTGAAACGACTGCGCAACTTAGGCTATACAGTCTTCGAGGAGTTGCGAGTACCAACGGCAAGCTCGTTCATCAAATCCGATGTGCTCGTGGTTTGTGACGGCACTGCTGTAGTGCTTGACGTCAGTATAGTAGATGATTACCGAAGCCAGTTTGCCTGGACAAACAAGATTGTGAAGTACGGGACAGACTCTCATAATGCTGCCATTCAATCGGTCCTCCTTACTTTGGGCTGTGATGTGAACTCTGTTTTTCATTCACTTGTGATAATCTCTTTTCGTGGTGTTATATTTTCCTCTTTAAGTAACGCTATTCTTCGACTGGGGTAGCCTTCCTACACAGTCACGGATTTATGTCTACTGACTGTTCTAGGTTCCCTGACAACCTACGACACATTTATGCTGGGACACTGGCGTTAACTGTTACCACCTCTCTGACAGTTGT
>JTDE01000777.1:88169-137080 GCA_014338405.1 Paragonimus skrjabini miyazakii
TAGTAATTTGTGAGTGTAAATGAGGAAGGCAACCATGCCATTTTTGACGCAGATGGGTTCTGACGTATGTCGCTGAACGCGGTACCACGTGACTATGAGCTGGCTTAGTGACAGTCAGCAGTAGAATCTCGCATAACTCACAGGATCTCCGTTCCTATGCTGTCCGGTTTGTATCAATTATGGTAAGTATGTGGATGAAAACCACAGATATCACTGCGCTTCTAATGTGTACCGATCCTCGATTGGTTATAGATACTGACCAATCTGGATTAAGACGTCACTAGTTCATTCACTTAGGTTCCTACTAAACAGAATTCCGAACCTCTAAAGCCACACGGCCGTGACCATCCAGTTCAACAATAAGTTACTCTGCTGGCCTCTTCTAATTTGGAAGTTTTGCCTCACACAGTAGCTTGCTAGGAGGACAATGTGGTTTCAAAGAATGAACCCTTCAGTGCTGTCCACAGTAATGACAGCAAATCTACTAATGGATTCCCCGATGTAGGCAAACTATTGTAAATGGAAGGTGGGCTATTTCTCAGAAGTTTATCAGGTTAGGCATTGATCTAATTACAACTAGCTTTATCTATCTGGATTCTTACGAATCCTCTCTGATGGCATTCAATAGCGCCATCGAGTTCATCTGCGCCGATAACATGCTTGCATGTTTAATCTCGTGCAGCTGAGGTCCAGATGCATCGTTTCTTAGCTTCCTTCCAAAGGAATTTCTGTGCTCTAATCTAGTTCAACTGTAACTGCATATTATTTAGGTAGTCTCAAATTGTCAATCACAGATATCCCCATCGTACAACGATGGTGGTGAACGTGCATGGTGTAGCACGTATTTACATTGTATCCTAAGAGGTTATCCGTGGATATCAGTCAATACAGCTCAGTACATTTTGAACAGTTTTTCCCAACCCTCTGGCAAACCAGGTTTTGTATCAACAGGTTAAAGTAATGCATACCAGATTTCGCATTATCACTTTGAAGTAGTGCTTGTAATCCTATGGTTCGGCCACATGAGGAACATGCAAAAAACAGAAAACTCAGAATGATTCTTTCTCAGTAACGTTGTTGGCTGCAATCCCTCTGTTAGTCTTATTGTTAAATGAATGTCTCGTTAGATAACCTTCGAAACATGTAAACAAGCATCTATCAGGCACCAGATATAGAGTTTCTTCAACTGTTTAGAATGACAAACCCTTTCAAAAGTCTAATGGAACTAAAGTGGATTATTTCAACGAGCAACCTGCAGATGGTGACTTTTACGTTTGACTAACAAGTACAGAAACTCCAGACGACAAATGTCTGTGAGGTATTCAATTTATTAGAGAACCAATAGACATTTATAAAGCAGTAATTACATAGACATTTGTTACTGGATGACGGTCATGCTGCGTTTTGATCGGTCATTTCTTTATTGCTTTCTACGGTCTTGACAAAAAAATTCAGTTCTTCAACTCCATCACAACAACGGGTTTTACTCACCAACGTCTTACCGACAAATTCGATGTGTCGTTTGATCGCTGTTCTAATTGGTTGACACTTTTCGATTCCAGTTCCGCTGGTTTCAGCTTGCACACAAGGTTTGATCGGCTACATGTTTCCTGGTGAGAAAACCGCTCCAGTCCAAATTCTCTGCAATGACCTTGGCAGAGAAGAGGTAGACAACGGGTTAGTTTGTGACAAATATTTATTACAGGAGCCATGACAAGTCTCGTAAACGTTCTGCCATTAGGTCATGAAGTAAGTATATCATCCATAGTTTCGGGGACGTCAAAGGAGACCTGTTGCTTGAAATTTTGCCTTTTCCTCTATGCATTCATCTTTGGATAGAGCAGTTCGTATAAGTTATTTCCAGGTCTTCAGGATACAGCAGGTTGAAAAGTAATGGCAGGAGACCAAGTTCCTAAAACTTTCAACTTCTGCAGATGACAAATATGATTTATTGGACACGAACAGCATATCCATTTGTTACTAAGTTAAGCAACGTTATGATAAATTCGTGTTGTGAAATATTAACTGTATGCATTAAGTAAATCAGATAAAATTTACGCATGCAGAACCCCACCTGACATGTGAGAGTGTACTTTGAAGGTACCACTTCTTAGTTAGAAGGGGCAAGGCAGCTTATAATTTTCCAGTTAATTTTTGTGTATGCAATTGCAGGTCACTTGGGAATTCCTCTGAGGTCATTGCACTGGACTATGTGAAGGGGGTTGTTCATAACCATTCAGACCTGCAGAAATATTGATAAAACACTATATCACTTTGATGCGTATCATGTGCTATGTAATATTGATTGAACATATTGAATTGAGTCAACAGTTGAGAACTAGCAGTCTAATTACATGCCAACTGGGTTAAGAAACATTTAGTCACATACAGTCGAAGATAGTAGAAAAAATCCACAAAAAACCAACCGCACGAATAAATGTTTTTCAGTACTTTCCATCATGCTTTTACATTTACATAAAATATACTTTATCATTAGTTGAAGCAATGAAACAAGTCTTATATTTGCTAACCACCTAAATATTTTAATCACGAGACAATACAAATTATCGAGGTTAGTTTTGATTAGAATAAAGGCTACGTTACTGAAATGCCGTCGACTTGATCGGACAACCAAAAGTTCAAGGAGACAGAAAAGAAAACGATAAGACAATGGTAGTGGAAGAAGATTCTGTCCAAATGACTTCTATAGATGAAACAATTAAGCGCTATTGATGTACGAATGTCTGGGACAGATCAAATAGACGGAGACGATCGTTTCAAGTTTGTGTGACCTTTCTAGATATCACAAAGAAGTGCCGTTAATATCAATCTTGTACATGTACAATTCCGGCCCAAGAATATTTGTAGGTCATCATACGACGTTTACGTTTGAATTCTCCCCCCTGTCATACACATTTTTGCGGAGGAACAAAGTCACTTTTCGTACTGTGTTCTGATTTGGTTTGAGCGCAAGTAGCGGACTCACTTAGATTATTTTTCGTGACCCTAGTTTCCGTTGTGTTTATCTTGAAGCAGATAGTTGGAGTTCTGTCAAATGCGCTTTGATTCCATCGTCAATTCAGCATATTCACCTGAACGTTTACTATACTCAAGAAATGGCTTTGCAGTGGTTCGATTAATCCAATTTCAAACGCAATCAGGTCACACACAACTGACTTTGGCTATCGAATCATACAGGAAAAAACGCTTAGAGTCCTTTAAATCGTCCACAACGCTCGGTCCAAATCGGTCAAAGTGCGACAGTAATCAGCAGCTGTGCGCACCATCGTTAAACCCTATTGTGATGGTTGGCCCAATCGGAGGCGCGATCATTCCAACACTCGATGGAATACCTCGACGCAGTGGTAAGATATGGCCAAAGTCTACAGCGGGTTGATTGCGGACAACACGGGCGACCGGATGAGCCACTACTCAACGAAATCGGACCAATGGGCAAAAAATGGGCTGGAACTCCGATTCATAAACGCAAATGCGAGCGTGACCTTTAGGGCGCGTTAGTTGTACAATGAAGATAGTGTTTTATTCAATGACGTCTTGCTACTCCACGATCTATGGATTTGTGCGCAGATGCTGTCCGTATAATCAATTCATCTCAAATCCATTCGTGGCTCAGCTGGCCATGAACCGGTTACCGTTGTCAACTGCGGTTGACCAATGTGCCACTCCCCCCCCACACAAACCTACACAATAACACCTTTGTTCATTAGACTGTGATCTGTTGTAACCTATGAGACATTTACTGATCTGTGTGACTTGTTTAATTGTGTCATATAGATCGCGTATATTTCATATAAAAAATTGATGAGAACTACTGGAAATTGCTGGTCGTACATTTGGAATTTTTGGGAGTTCTACGGGATTCTGGAGGGAAATAATAGAAAACCGTTATACGTTATCGTTTAATTTTATCATAGTCAGCATTATAGAGGGTTGCCTCTGCACTTACAAGACGTCGGGGTAAATTTCTTACCTGGTGAAAGATTGACTGCTGTTGATCATACTGACGACAATTGTCATCATCTTAAGGTGTTGCTGCTTGGCAACTTTCAGGTAACACAAACAGTGCCAGATGCAATTTCACACTCTGCCAAACATTTCAGATAGCGCTTTGAAGTCTTTAAATGCGAAGTGCTTCTGCAAGATTGTTACGGTTATGTAGATTTGATGTTAAGTAATGAGGCTTTGGAGGTTGTTGACTGGGTTGTGTACTAAGGAAGTTGCACCTGTTGTGACAACCGTATAAGAAATGAGACAGTAACTCGTATCTCCAGGATAGTGTGGTATTCGCTTGTCTGTCACATCTCTGGTGATGGGTGCATCCTTCTCGAACTGCGGAACCTAGTCCTCCAGAGTAGCAGACAAAAACCGTCATGATGAATGTGACCATCAATGTCTATGTTTGACCACATACATTAGGTGGCGTCAACAAGCAAACAAGGCGAAGGGTGCAATACAAACATTTGGTAGTGAATGCGTTTCTGTGAATGTTCTTTAACTATGTACAGATTTAGGTGGTCAGGTCATGTTCGAAGGATGTTACCTAGTAGACACATTTTTTAAAACGTCGTGACCGACTGACTTAAAACGAGATGACCTGGTGTAAGGGAATAAACTCATTCACCGAGGAGTTAGTTGCTGCCAAACGGGTTCGGCTTCTGGAGTGAGGTCCTCGCTACCCACAAGGTTGGTAGTTGGATAATGTAAGTTAGACGACAGCAAAACCGGCTCACTGGCCTGAAAGCTACTGTTATTTAACAGAGTTGTCTGTGAAGCGATTACAAATGATAAAGTGAGGTTGTGAAAGCAGTCCTGCTGTTGATATCTTAAGTTCACTTCAGTTAGTTTCTTTGTTTGCAAGGCATAGATACCCTGACGTGGGATTCTCGAGTACGGTCATAATTGTTTTTTTGTATTTAAGTCCTCTTTCTTCCTCTTTTTTTTACTTCCTAGTTGAAACTCGCTCTTTCCTTCATGGCTACATGGCAGTTATGTAGCCGTGTGGATCACCGATATATTGCTATCATTAGAGCTCGTCAGTAGTGCATATCATGAGATCGAAACCCGAGTCTAGTGCTTCTTTTCGAAAGGGGCCGCCTGGAAAGTCTATGGGGATGCGACAGCTGCGATCAATTGTGGGTGATGTTCAACTTGAAATCAACCAAATCCCCGACTACTCATTAGTAATGATGTTGATGTTGATGACGCGACAATCGCAGTAATATTTGGATGATTTTCGTTAATATACCAACCAGATCCTCACTCTTTATCGAAGTTCAAACATTTATTCGTGTAATCATTTGACTGAAAGTGGATGCATGAAGAAATTTGGTTCGAGTGATTTTCTGGTCGTCCTACCTGAAATTTACGAAGGTTCAACTGTTTTGCTTCCATGTCAACCGGAATAATCGATAACCGTCGTGGTCGTAACCACGATCAGCTGATTTTTTCCAACTGACCATGGTCCCAGATATTTGACACTTCTGCTTCTACAGATGTTTCTTCAGTTCGATTCCTGTTACTGAGTTTTAACACATTTTGGGTACCTGGGTGTTTTGTTATTCATCGTTCAATAGTCCATTGTCGATTATCATCAGTCCATGTTTGGGCGTAACTGCAGTCGGCAAACGTTTCAAATACAGAAACGCATTTTGAATTACTCGTCTCGTTGACCGTTCATATAAAAGGTGGATTTGCTTAGTCTTTCTGTGCCGCTCGTAGATGTCAATAGACAGACCGCATTATCAAGAGTAACATTATCCTGAATTCATACCGGTGTGCGGGAATATTTTTTCCGCTGTTAACATTTGAAACACATATTTGAAAAGCACACACTTCAGTTCTTAGAAAGAGACACACAACCGGTAGTTACTATTTGCTCACTTAGTCAGTAATAACGATGACAATTATGGGTTGTTAATTCCTTAAATTATACCATTTTTGGGCATCTCCTCTGACTGACTCTCCTACTCTGAACTCATCTTGGAGCGTATTATCTTGTATGTTGTTGTGTAGCCCACATCCAGTTGCGAGTCTGTCGGGTTTGTCATCCGGTTACAGAATGGGTGATAGCTAGTCGTAGTAGGAATTTGACAAGAAAGGTCACCTATACATTGTTAAATGAACAGAGAGGAGAATTCTGTCAGGGACCTGACATCAAATCCGCTCACCCGCTTCCAAGTGACACCATTTCACAACAGCACTTCTAACTGTTGGCTCTCACTGCTTTAGATCCACGTTTGCATTCAGTTGACTAAACAGCTCGGAACCCATTAACATTTTCTTGTTGGTCAACAGTCTTGTGTGGCTTCGTTCAGCATCATGTATTTGGATTGTAAGGTCCTGCAACTAAATTACAACTGCATGGCTTACGCGAAATCCTTTCACACTGCTGGCACATGAAGCTTCACCTCCCGTAATCTACCGTTGAAATTTTTTCTAATCCTTCAGTTGATAATTTTATTCCTGAAACACCCTGGTCACCGGTTGCTATTGTAACATGCAAGCTAGCCGTTTTTACTCTGACCGTCAGTTACACTTGCGGACTAACTTTGGGGCAACGTGGAGACACCAGGGTATAACGTTCTTCTACAGTAGAGGTTCCAGCAACAGTCTTGTAAGAGGAAACAACAAGAAATAAGCATGAGCCAAAGGCCCAGTAAGCCTTGCACACGACTTACACAAACGAAAACGAAAACGGCGTCAACAACACAGCAGCATGCCCTGTTACACGATTCAAATTCGGTCTGTGAGCGTTTGCCGGTTTCGACGGCACGTCACATTATCACCGAGATACAAAGAGAAAAACGTATGCTGTTGTACTGTCGGACCGAATGTTCCACCTGTTGCAAACAAAAGTTCGTTCAGTTCATTCGTAGGTCTCTACTGTCGTTGATCCACACTGCTGTAAATTTGATTTCATTCCTTAGAGTGGTCTTGATACTCACTGCAGTTTTATTTTGCAGTGGCTAACGTTTAACCTTTCTGATTTTCGCCCTTATCAGTAGAGGCTGTTCAACTTCTTCAGTCCCATATAATCCCTCCATGCATACGTTCTGTTACATTCCCGGTCCTGATTCCCGTATGGATCACTCAATCACCAGGCTCTCTCTTGTCTTCTCATCTAAACCAGTTAGACTGGAAGTCAGCTGTCACAGCAGGTACTGATAATTGGCTGGGGGTCCTGAGTGATACAACAGTTCCACATGAACGATCCATTGCGAGTTGACGTTCATGTTATTTGGTGGAGTCCTTGACCAATGTTTTCTAATGTTTCTCTATATACGACCCTTGCTTCTAGCTGCCTATTCAAGGCACATCTTTTCCATTTGTCCGGTGAACATTGTCCAGGGAGCTACTAACAGGCTTGTATAACCTTTTATTTTGTTGTACACTGTAATCACGTCGAATCCTGGCAACCAGTTCTTCACGTCTCCATCTACAAATACGGTTGTACACAAGACGTACCATGTAGTGATTCGATGACGGCATTAATGTAGGGAATGATCATAGAGTAAAGACATATAATGTCTGTCCAATTCACATGTATACCTTTCCGATCGTCTGATGGCGCTTATAAGTCCATCGGCTATAGGTTGTGAACATATTCCACTGAATATGAAAATAACTGCATCAGCGGCTCTATCTATCTCGTATATTCTCCTCAATGCGGTTCTGGGCACATTTGAAAAGTTGAAGTAACACCAGCTATGCCAGGATATAGGAACCTGAATGCATCTGAATAATATGTTTTCGTTCATCTGATAGAACTATTAGAAGAGATTAGTAAATAATCAGTCTCCACTTTTTCCGTTTACAGTAAATTGTAACACAACATTTTTACGTGCATCCAGTTTACTCAAATCTGATCTAACCAGAATCTGGAACAGTGACTTTCATCGAGTTCATTCATCGGTCACGTACATAATAAAACTGATGAGTATATGCAATCAACACATGAAAGGATGATCAATCAATAAAAACAACGTGATTTCCGTAGAAATGATTCTGTGTGATTCACCATATTTTGTTTGCCTAGAATTGACCATAATCGTTTAGTCAATGTAACTTATTTGGCCGCTACCAGTTTCCAGTTACTACTGCTCAACAGCACGTTAGACGATGTGATTGGAGGAAGCAGGTGACCAGCACTTATGACGTGCTTATAATTGGCTACCGGCCATCACATACCATGAAGTTAGTGTTCACTACATTAACGCGTTTGACAATCACTTAAGGGTGTGGTCCGTTATCTTCTATTGTGAAATTACTTCAGTTTTGCCAGAGTCCAGTCCATCACAACGTCAAACGAAATGATAAATTACATCCGAATCAGAATGATTCTATCACAACAGTGGCAGCTCGTGACTGGAAATATTAAAAACGATCTATGGAGTGGAAATTATTTATAGTAATTCCGTGGTACGGTAGATACAACCAGATTCGGATTAAAACATCATGATAGATCTTGAAATATGGAGTTAAGGTGGCTTTTGGAAACCGTCTGAATTCGACTGTCCTTCTAAGAGCGCGCGCAAAAGATATTGCATTAACGGATCAACGAGGCTGTTAACAGAGTTAGGTGAATCAGCATCGATCATTGTTCATATACTGAGGCTAAATAACCCGATCAGTTCCACGGAACCATCCCGACTGATTTATGGAGTCTGTAGTGCACAAATAAAGAATGACCAAAGACGCCCACTGACAACCATGGAAGACGTCGTCGCTCACTTTTAACTTCCGTCTGCACCAGGTATTCAATGGCGTTTCGTTACGACGCTGAATCCTTCTTGACTCTCAATGATCTTACATTCGTATCCGGACTGAAAGGAATCAAACAACCATGATCACTATCTTGACGTCTTTTTGAATAATGTCTTTGTGGCCTTATGGGGCAGGATTCTAACCAGGAAGCATTCATTTACCACAGCTGAAAAATCGGAGATATTATCCATTTCGTATTGTCGTACAGTGTACAACGAGCTGTAAAGTACTGTTCTGCCTGCAGCTGTAAGTACTAATCTGTAAGCAGTCTCCTGTTCACAGGAAAACAACCAGCTTTGAACGAGTGGAGTTTAAAATGTAATGTAGTTGATTGAAATGAATATTAGGGTTAGAATATAACTACATTGTTCATTCACTGTTGGCAAAAAGTGTCCAGATCATTCAAATGACGTATTTTTCTTCCACTCATCGCAAGGAACACATCGCTGAACCCTGAAATCAAGAAATTGTTTGCATTGTTTATCATTTACAAAATAAAATAGATCCTTAAAATAATCGAGGGGAACGCTTGTTGAACTACATCAGCCGAAAATAAAGTTAAGTATAAATGGATCGAATCATAATGAACTACACTGGTCAGTAAATAAGTATGGAAATGGAAATTTTATTTTAATACATTCAGTACGAGTTTGATCAGCTCAAATGGAGTTTTTGAACAGCAGGAGATGAGGATTACACGAGTACTCTTACGAAGGTCCACAGATCATCTAGTCATCTTTGGGATATGTTGGGTTATCCCTGAACACAGCGGAAATCACCACGACCGCTTTGATAATCCGCTGCTCTACGCTTACGCAGTTCTTTCAATTCCAGATGATTGTATTGAGGATAATTTACCAAAAATGTTAGTGGAGGATTGCAGCTATTGAAAATGGAGATAAACAGCTCAATCGGACGTGGGTAAGAAAATCCTCGGGTTCACGTAGCCTGACTGAACAGTAATTGGCACTTTTGTTCACAGTTTGTGAGCGATACGTTCTGTCTGCTCGCCTCTCTTTGGCTGATTCTCGTCAGTTACCAGACCAGGTTGTACTGGTCTTACTTCGCCAGTTATTGCTTCAACTGGCCTTGTTTTTATCAGTGGCCTGATTTCAAATCATTCTTACGATGTGGAATTGATATCCTAGAAAAGGTTTGTCTACTGTATGCTTTGCTCAAAAGCACAACAATGATCCGTTGTCTTGACTATCAACTGAATTCTCATTGTTCAAACCCTGTTCGTGATTACAAACAATATCTCCCCTTTTTTGACAAACCGGTTAACTCCTTTTCCAACCGGATTTGTCGTTAGCTTCGCTGGTTCACGTGCATTTTTGTGACTAAGTCTTTCCGATGGCACTCTTCACTATGACTTCGTAAGTATAGCACATTCTATCAAAAAGCATCCTCTGTTTGATCCACTGTTGTGGATCTTTTGAAACGCACTTAAACCATATGTTTTCCTTTTTTACAATCCAGATAGACCTCAAGCACCTTGGTCTTTATGTGGTTCCTTATTCACTATAATGCAACATGTTGGTTCTCAGAAGTATTCTTCAACACAACTTTTGCAATGGGTCATAAGACACTGCGCTTCTTCCTATTGGGTATCATTTGTACAGAAGTGTGAGCGATAGTTCCAACGAAACACCGCAGTTTTCTGACAATATAAAATGTTTTTCCGATGAGTAGTAGGAGATTTTGGTCTTCATATAGATTGAACATCAACCACAATTGATTACTGCTGTCGCATTCTCAAAGACTTTCCAGTGGGCCGACTGTGGCTTATTGTCGGGTTTGTTGGTTATTATCAAAATCTCTGGGATTTTACTAACCAGATTTTTTTATCAGGTTTCTCCTCGGCAAGAATCTAAACTGAACTCCTTCTAAGTAATAAACAATATGCTAATTATTAACCAATTCACAAAGACAACAGTTGGACGCTTTTCGCTCGAGTAACAATACGATATTCCTCATCATATGACAACGTTTAAAAACTGAGTTAAAACAGACCACTGTTGGTTTATAGAAGCAGTCGAAAATACGATTACGAGATATCAACTAGCATGGCACGAAACTAACCAGCGTCGTCTGATTACATGAGACACACGAGCCTCCCTCGGTTGTTTGTAAAGTTTCCAAATCGAACGTCATAACAAAATTTGTTGGCGGAGAAGTCAATGGGAGTCGGACAGTTACGACCAAGTGTGAATGAGGTTCAGTTTACATTAACTAAAATCCTTTATTACTTGTCACTTATAGTAAATGCACCGGAAATTCGTCGGCAACAAGATATAAACAGTTTTCAAGGCATCAATAAAAAGAACGGATTTGTCAATTCCACGAGATAGTTTATTTCTTTTACCCGAAATTAAGAAGGATCTAGGTAAGCTCACTGTGTACACATGCTGTGAGAACCAAGTCCGTTTTAGACAAAATGCTTACTTTTCTGGGCTGAAATGGATTGCAAAAGAATAACTATGTCTAGACAGTTATTTTCAGCAGGCCTGTCGTATAATGAAAGCCCTAGCTAATTCAGTTCTCGCTGATCAAACAAATCACCAGTAGATATCTCGGAGTTACGTTCAACAGTGATATCACTGAAATGGTAATCATATTATGAACCACTCACCTGAATAAACTTGAGTTATTAAAAAGAACAACATCGCTGGGAGTTTCGTTTGTTACGGCCGGCAGTTGGTAACCCAAACATGAATAACCGAATAGAATATGTTGGATTATTGAGAACGAGACGTTCCATATGGTGAGTCCAAAAGACATTTGTGGAAAACAGAAAGTTCACTTACACACCGACTAGACGGTTTAAAAGGCATGGTCAATATTCGTGGACATCAGTGCACAGGACCGACTATTCTTGAAGACGTTTGTAACTGATCCGTCAGCCTCCAAAGTGATGCAGCCTAAGCTGCACCATTTCTCCTTTTTGTTTGTGTATTGTTGTGAACGCAAAAGACACTTGACATGAGAATTCGTTTATTGCGTAAACTCCCGTATAGTTCGTGTTAAAAATGGAACCACAAACGCATACACTCATTTGCACGGCAGATGTGCATTCACATACGTTGGGAGACAGTACGTTGTCCTTCGCCCTGGTGGAACTTCTCCCACAGCGCGCACACACTATTCGGATAGTCTCTTCTGGTCCATCGTCTTCCTGGCGTTGGGAGTTTGCCCTTTTGTTTCTACATGTCGTCTGTGAGTAGTACCGTACTTGTGAGTAGTATACTGCTTACAACAAAACTGCCTGTCATGCAACACTACTATTCTGATATTCATGTGGATAGAATGGACTGAGCAACCAACCTAGTGCAAATGAACACCGGACCCTCTGAAAAGAAGTTGAGTATACCTTTCGTTTTCTCCCCTATTCGCTTCACTCTGGATACTAGTGCAGTTTTATAAGTTAGAGACCTGCTTTTTATCTTACACGTGCACTTCTGTCAGGGGCTAATCTGAATCACTCATATTTTTCGATAAAGGAAACCGGTTTTCAACCTACATTTAATCGCTGATTTTGTTCACGTGCTATTCTTAAAGCTATATATTCGCAGAATCTAGCTCATTTAAACGACCTGCTTGAGCTGATTTTTCACTCGCATCATTCTTGACAGGACCTTGTCCCCGTAGTGCAGGCTAAAATTGGAGGATTTAAGAGTGGAATGGGTTCTTCTAGCTTTTAGCACTATTACTGATGAGTAGTCGGAGATTTGGTTATTTTCACGTTGAACATCATCCACAAATGATCGCAGCTGTCGCACTCCCATAAACTTTCCAGTCGGCCCCTTTCGAAAACAAGAATTGGACCCGAGTTTCGCTCTCATTAGAACACGTCAGTAGCGCATATCCATGCCACAGCCGGGATTAGAACTCTGGTCACGCTTTCATGAGACAACCGTGTTGACCACTGCGCCATCGACCTCATATTGGGCACGACCGAATTATCATGTGTTGCACCCCTGATAGGCTGCAGACAGAACATGAGATGCTCAGAAAAACGGTACTGGCAGACGGAAATCCCGAAACGTTCATAGACATTCATCATGATGAACAGATGCAATGGGACAGTCCAAACAGTTCAAAAGAAAGATGTATTTCTACTTTTGCAATTCAAAGGCGACCATCTAGCAAACGACATCAAACACAAATTACAATCTGCCATATCCCGCATGTATGCGGCTGCTCAATTACACATGGTTCGAACCACCAAAGGACCCGTTCTACACAATCGCGAATGCAGTTTGTCTGATTATTCTGTCTCTCACGTTGTCTAGCAATTCACTTGCAGTTGCGATGATGTTTATATGAATAGAACAAAACGATATCTATCCCAGCGACTAGCAGAACCCGTCCCGAATTGATTAGCACAACTGATGACACCACAATCTCAAACCGGTGAATCCGTTGTTTGAAGTCTCACATCAGTGATTGCCAGACACCTCATGATAGTAGGTCACCAGGTTGACCCACTTCGTTCATTCAAAATACCGTTACGCCATCTGACGAAGCCATGTTGATTACAGCTCACAAAGTGGTTGAGTCAACCCAATGTTCCATGGGTTCTTACGAGTGGAACAAATACCTTTTGTTTACCTGCTTCCCCCAGTACGGCTTTACCAGAGTAAACTTTATTGGACGGTTAATAACTGTGGAGGATAAAAAAGTATTCATGATTGAGATGAAACTTAGAAAGTATGTCAGTATTTAGCATTAAATCACACTAAGATAACACTTGGACAGATAAGCACGTGTAGTGATTGAGTTATATGGCTAGTTGAACGTCTCGTAGTGGTATATGTTTCCCAATATATTTGGGTCTGAAAACTGCCAACTGTTTTTCATTGTGAAATGATCCCGATCACAAGGAAGTTTTATCCGATCAGTAGTCTTTTTCTTTTTTGTTACTGTTGTTTGGCAGTTCAACCCACTTAACGTTCATACATGTTTGGTGAGTGATCTGGAACATCGTACTTGATTAGGTCTTATAAACATGAATCAATGCTATTTCTCTTAGTTAACTAAACCTCAACGTTTAAGTTTGTGTTGCTCAAAATTGTACCATCCGATAATCAATCAGAGTAAGATTTATTTTAGTTGAAAATAGGAAGACTTATGCTGGCACACCAGTACATAAAATAATCATCATGTACCCGCCTAACGGTTACATCTCATTGCTCTTGGACATGTTTTTACCTTCTGTGGTGCGAAACAATCTAAAATGTAACAGTGTCCTCAGATTAAGAAAACATGTTACGTTGGATTAACTTCTTATTGTTTATTTACAGTGAACCGATCAAAAGTAGACAATTGTGAGGCGAAGTTCATTTTAGGCTAACAAAACCCTAACTAAACGAACTAAATTGGTGTCTTCTACAGAGGCAGTTCCAAGAAGAAATCATTTACATCCTTGATGATATCACATTCTTTAATACTAGCGTAAAGGTTATAGCATTAACGATTGCCAAGAAACATTCGAAGGAATTTGACTAAAAGCCACCGTCCACGTGAAAGTTCAATTTATTACAACGGTAATGAGCGTATTATCAAGAACAGGCAAATCGAGCGAAATCGATCATGTTCCACTAAAATGAGACCAATCGAAATAAAATCAAAGCCGATGTAGGGCAAACTGAGTCACTGATGATAATCTTTGATGATAGCGCTATAGTTCCGATTACAACGCTTGTTCGGTAAAAGTAGACAAGATACAACTCAGTACACTAATCTGAAAGTGACAGGTCAATATTGCTTTCATGTTACTGAGACCGATAGAATGAGGGTATGTGGAAATGAGGAAGCAAGTGGAATCGATCCAATCGATTATGTGACCTGGTCTTAAAAGCGACTAATTTTGGTAGGCGAAAGGAGTATAATCTTGAACACAATATAATCAGTGTACCATCTTTTTAATGGTCATTCCATCAGGTCACTGACACAACTCAGTCAGTTTGATCCAGATTATGTTATCCTTCTCAGTTCTTCACATTTACTGTGGTATACATGATTTCTCACACTCCTTGTACTTGAGCGTTCCTTTGTAATTCAAATCTCCATTTGTTTCAAAAGTAACTTTCATGACCAACATGTAATGTGTGATCGGTAACCATGGAGTCCGGATTACTTTCTGGTGGCTTCACACTCAGCTTTCGTTGTTCATAACATTCAGGTTTACTTTATGCGCGATCCTCCCAAATTAAACCCCCGATCAGTTCTAACACGTTATTTTGCACATACATTTATGCGTTTTTGAAATCGGTGGTGAGTTTCAGTTAAAGACGGCGGGATCACTGTCACACCCTTTTGAAAAACTACTTCATCAAAATTAAATATTAAAGGTGGCAGTAAAACCACCCGGGAGTGAAGATGGATATAGGATTAGTTACTGAGATTCAGCAATCGCTGGTTGCAACTTAGACTTTGGTCGTGAACGTTATGTTAAATGGTTAAATCACGAATATCTAAAATGTTTTGGCTAGGCACGACGATTGAAACACTTCCAATGCATAGCTACCGACCTTGGGTCGATCTGACTGATTGGTATTGGTTGCCTGATAGACTGATGATTCAGAAGAAGAACCGACTCTTACAATGCGCTCAAATTGGCAGTTCAATGCCTACGTCCAAGAAGTGATCGACAATAAACCTTGGTACACAACCATTCTATCGATTCCATTTCTTCATACATTTCTGCATGCTCCCCTTCTACTAGAATCAGTCAGTGGGACAAAATATTAATCCCTGTCTTTGTGACTCAGGCTTATGATCTGATACTTTCGGACTAATGTATTGTATCATCTCTTGTCTACTTCACCTATTCCAAATTTATAGCTGATTTATCTGGTCGAAAGCGACTTGTGAGTCAGAAATAGAGCATCGCCAATAAAAGTCATTACCGAAGGCTCACAAACTATTCTCAACTGGTAAAAGTGAATAGCTCTGAAGGAGAATCGTCAGAAACACGACCGTTCACACGATTAACTGGAATAACTACAATGTCATCCAAGGTTAAAAAAAAGTCACCTAAAACAGTTTATTGATGACGTCACTGCTCTTGTTTGATAAATATCGAGCACTGTATATTGTCTCTTTTCAATTAAACACTAGTCTGAGTAAAAACGGCAAATACCATTCTCACTTAGACAATAGCAGGAAACCATACAAGAAATAATTTTAGCATCACATTGAGATCCTCTGCTACAGTTGATGTATATTGACCATCAGGGCAGTTCGCTTAGAGTTTGAATGTGTCGGATGCACCGTTTGCAAGCGCTTTTTCGAACAACCTCATCTTGGCATAACAGACTAATTACAGATTGAACAGTGAAGCATCACATTAGACGATTTCTACCTTATTCAAAGGCGCAACGTTTCCATGGAGTTCTGCCTAGGCTATTTTAAAATGCTGCAACCAGATCAGACACAGAGAATTAAGTCAGGTTCACCAAGTCAGCCTCCAGAATATAAATTTGTTTTCTTGGTAATGAGTTGTGTCTGCTTTTATCGATTGAAAACTGCGTTCTAAAAATACTTTATACAGATAAACAACAAAATTCTGTTTGAGTTGCACAGTAAAATTTGCCTGTCTTTTCGAAATTTAGAACTCATTTCTCCGCTAGTGAATATTTATTTATAAATTTACTCAGTTGCTCGGTTAATTGCTGAATGCCACGGCATTCGTCCCCCGTGAATGAATTCGACCTTCGTAGTGTCATGGGTTATCGCAATGGAATTTCATACTTCAACTACACTGGGGAAATATAGCCCCAACCTCTGTGGGTATATTCGTTCCGAAGGTTTAAATATGGGCTTACCCGAAGGCACGCTCAAACATCTGATATTAACATGAACGCAGAATGTACAGTTTCAGATTGATGGGAAAAGATACCATCAGAACGACGGCGTTGCGATGGGGTCATCGTTAGGCCCACTGTTGGCAGATATATTCATGGCAATGTTAGAAAGAACTACGCTGCGTAAACTTGTTGACAATAGCACTCTCTACAAGAGGTACGTAGACGATATCATCTGTATAACTGACGAGAATGTGGATCTGGATAGCCTGCTTGCTGAGGCGAACACAGCACACCCTAATCTCAAATTTACACTTGAGGCTGAGAAAGATGGACGAATATCCTTCTTGGATATGACACTAAGTCGTCGTGTAGACGGTTCAGTTAAGAGGAGTATTCACAGGAAGGGGACTCAAAACGGCTAGTATACTCACTTCTTAATTTACGTACCCCTCAAACAGAAGAGAAACCTCGTCCGTAGTTTAACATACAAAGCTATGGTGATATGCACTGATTACATAACTGAGGCAGAAATTTTGCTTTCACGACGTATATTCGCAGAGAACGCCTATCCTATAAACTTCGTGGATAGATATATGACACTGACAGAACCGGGAGTTAAGCTCCTATCTGCGGAAAAGAAGTTGGTTTGCTTGACGCTAGATTACAAAGGAGAGGCGTTGACTGAACTTGTGACTCGTAGAATAAGTAGTGTAATCGAAAAGACCTACAGTGCTGCACAACTACGAATCTCGTTCAGATCCGACCCGGTTGTCCACGTACAGCTCAAAGATATGTTGCCTAAATGTGTGACCTCATTTTGTGTTCACTCTTTCACATGCTCCTGTGGAGCAGGTTACGTCGGTCGCACAACCAGGCGCCTTTCTCAGAGGATACGTGAACACCACCCCGCGTGGCTGACTAATCATCATCTACATCATCATCATCATCATAACAGCCATGAGCCTGACCAAAAGGTACTGTGGCTCGGGCCGCCGTTCACCTCAACAGTGACGTAGAATATCCTAGAAGAAAACGTTACTGAGGAGGCTGAAAATTAATGAGAGAAAACTAACAGGAAGAATTAGAAATGGTATGGATACAGGTCCGCCATTGACTGCGACACAACGCCATTTCGGATAGCGTCTCTAACCAGCGGTTTGAGTGATCACGAGGACCTCAGCCAGGTAGGCGACACCTACCCACGTTGCTCAATGAAGCAGTCAGGGTCTTCACATTTCGTGACCACTTTGTTGCTTGGCCACCACGCGGTTTTATCCAACTGCTGGTAGCCTCAGCATATAATGCCCAGTAAGGTAAACGATCAGATGACATACGGAGTACGTGACCTAACCATCGCAAGCTGTGCAACGTAATTAGCTGACCAATTGATCGCGCATCCCGAGCGTTCCGGAATACGCGCCGGCGAACTGCCACATTGCTCACGCGATCAGTCCACTTAATATGGGCCAATTCGCGAAGACAACGATGGTCAAGCACAGCAAGCCTGTTGATGTCTTCTTTGTGAACAGGCCACGTTTCCGAACCATAAAGCAAAATGGAACGCACACAGGCATTATATACCCTTCCTTTCAGCGACAACCGGACGTCTTCTCGACGCCACAGATGACGCAGTTTGGCAAAGGCAACTCGTGCCTTTGCGATCCTCACTGATATCTTATCAGCAATATTACAGGTTGAGGAGATAGTGCTACCCAAGTATGTGAAACTGTCCACAGTCTCAAGCGGATTACCTGCAATGAAGAAAATAGGTGAAGTCCATTTCGAGTGCAATTCTGGCTCACCTTGTTGACTCAGGGCACCAAGTCACACCGGAGGTGGCTTTCCAGCTCATTTACCGCTTGCCCAGTCGTCAATCCAGAGGAGTCAAATTTCGCATTCTGGCCACCGCGGAAGCGATCGGAATTCGGTTGCGCAATCCACAGTTGTGCGCTCAGAAGAAAGTTGTACAGGCCCTACGGTTACCATGGTCTCCTGTGACTGACTTGACACCCCCGGTGGTCAATTTTGTCACCTGATTGCCTTCCAATTCACAATCTCGTGATGTAATTGTGTGATTAATTGCTTTTGATTTTGATCGCTTGACAACCATGATGATATAAAATGTTATGTAATTGGCCCGATGATGAATAACCGAAAACAGACTGTTCGCCAAAACACCCTTTTATTTTTATTCTATTTGCTGAACTTCTGTAAGACTGTGTACACAGTACAAAAATTAACATCTGAGACTAACAGCAAAATGATAGTAGAGAAAAGATGATAAAATGCACCAGAATAACCGTACTGTTATGAGCAAGCACAAATTGAAAGATAAGCTAAATTGTGTCTGTGAAAAACAAAAATCATAAACTCATTTTGTACAACTATCACCTGTCAGCTTGGCATGACTATAAAATAGCATATATTTCTGTGTTCATTTCTATTTTCAATGCTAGTTGTTTGTGATGTGTATGCCAAGTAACGGTATAAAATTTACAGATATCGCATATTTAATGTTTCTTGGAAAATAAAGATGCAAGGCTATTCGTATATGGGACCTCCCCTAAGTTTGTATTCGTGATGCTCAACCTGATGCACACAAGGAAGAATGTGACACGTTGTCGGGACCAGCCGATGAGTTCACGGCAGTCCGAGTAGATAGCAAACAACATATCACCAGTCTTCCATGAAGTTGCACAGGTGTATATATATATGGAGATTGTAAGTGAAATCGTGGTTAGCATTATGGTTATTACTATTTGTAAGTTGATTGCACTCAAAATGAATTCATCATAATTCTACATATACTGCACAACAAAAGATAGGCTGTTCTTACTGTTTTTTCTGTGAGTGAGATCAATGATTGAACATAAAGTAAACTTCAAAAAACCAACAAAAACAGCTGATTTTCTCAGGTTGATGCAAATAAAATGGAACATGTACAACTATTCATCGAAGCATCAAATAGAATATATCTGTGATACCATGGTTGCTACCTTTTCAGAGATGTACCAAACACAACAAGTTTAGACAAATGAATTTTAAACCAAAAGGTACTGTTTTTCTGAATGGTTTCACATCAAGTACTCAGGTGACCATTTTCTTCATACAGATACAACGACAAGTAACCATCTGGAATCTGAGTTGGCTTGAATATCAGACACGGTGCATTGTATCATCACCGAAGCAAATCGAACGTGTGAATAAACACATATCACACCAACTCAAATCAAATTGCTTCCGAATCACACAGTAAATTTAGGTCTTTTAATTACATATAAATATATGCGGAAGTTACTTACCACGAAGTTCATACATTCCAGTAGTTGAAAATGAAATCGTACGTTTCTCTCTAACAGTGTCATACTTCATAACCAATGTCGCATCCATTCTGATGTGGTGTGTTGGGACATTGCTTCAATTAGCAAATCAATTTCTTGCCGAAGTCAAACTGCCAACCGGCTTTTTGCCAAAAACAAGCTTGCATATCGTTAACTTGAGTGCACGTGTTTAGTGAGAGAGGTTCCGTTCAGTGTCACAAGAACACCGAAAACTTTGCATCCTGTAGAACGTCCTTTCGCTTGAGTTGTCACATCAGGTCGCAAACTTTGACAACAAGCTAGTTAAAATTGAAACTATTTCACAAAATATCGACCTCTGGGTTGTATTTTGTCTTGACCAGTGTGGCAAACTGACGATAGGTGTCACACAGCACCTCCTTCACCTCCTTTAATACCATGGGCCTCATTTAAACACCTGTAATACACATAAAAACTTTGGATGCATCTGTGGTTTTCATGCTAAATGAATGCAAATCAGGCCATATTTGCAACTGTTGGCTAGTATCCAGAGTGATACCGAAAAACAGTTAGAAACTTTATCAATCTTAATAATTCTGTTAGAAAGCTCATAAGGTTTATTGATTAAGTTTGCAACTTTGGACTCAGTCGCATGCCCTGTGTTGTTCAGTCACTGGGATGCTTTTAAACATACGGACAAATCGCTTGCTGTGGATTTTTCAGAAATGTTACCTAGGAGGACGAAATCAACGGAAATACTTGTGGTAAGAAGCTGCTGTCATTAATCTGTCCGTTAGAAAACATTTATTAACGTTTCGCACAAGACATTATAAATAAATGTTTGAACAGAATTAAGATACGATTACAGCCAACTCATCCAGAAAAACAATCCTTGTCCAACTCTTTTAGAAAAAGAACAACAGGCTGGAGTCTTGCACGACTATGAACCGTGTAGCAGCGCAGAGATGAACCAACGGTTGCCTCTCAAAATGTTGATCGAGCTTTGATAAGAGGAAAATGCAGGCCAATTAGTTGCCTTCGAAATGAAAAGCAAGCCAGCAGAGCTGTGTTCAGACATGAATGACCAGTTACTAGTAATCTGTAATCATTTCATAATTGTTTAGCAACATTAAGCTCTTTTGAAAGAACTGGAGGAAGCAGTTAGAAAACATCAAACCAATCCATTGAGTAAAAAGGTTTTCTTTAATAATCTGTACTCAGCTAGATTAAGGCTATGAAACATTTTCGTTTTGTACTATAGTTAACCTTAGTAATGCATGGGAGGTAGGTGATTAACGACCACACAGGATTCAGTTTTTAATTACCATAGCGTGATTATTTTTCTCATTAAAGTGCCACAACAAAACAATAATGTTTGTCATAATCTCGCCTTGAAACAATCAATAACCTTTCTGATCGATTAGCTACGATGACCAAAACGTTGTTGACGTCACACACCAAATGCTGTTGTAAAGAACACAAATACTAACAAAACAGAGTCAAATGAACATAGTAACCCATTTCTTCATGTTCACCGTTCATCTACTACGTTATATTATAATCCCACAGACTTCAGTCAGAATTAATTCAGTACTTGATACAATGCGATGGTTTGTGCAACTTGGCGATCCCTTGGACTGAACTAGACAATGTGAGTCCACAGGACTCTAGCAACCGGTGCCAAGTAGGTCAATAATCAGAGGTCCGACGAACTGCAGCCACATAGCCCTGTAGGTTCAGGGGTTGGAATAAAGCTGATCCCTATTGCTTGAAAACTAACAATTACTTCAGCCAATTGTACAAGTCATCCAACTGTGTCAAGTGTTTCGGCTTGGAATCTTTCTTTAATGTAAGCCTGTAAATCCTAGTAACATCCCTAACCTACACAAAACCGTGGAAACTGTGACATGCACAAACCCACAAAAATGAAAACCTTGTCTTACAAAAACACCTGTGTTACTGGTCCACTGTTGAATGCGTAAACACTTAATAGTTGAAGTGTGGCGAAACATTTGACAATTCTTTCGATGTTAATTTGACGAGGCAGACATACCGGTAACAGAACAGGACTGTACAAATTTCATTAGAAAGTGACTAATGCTGTGAAACATGTTTGTATGTATAGCACGGTGTTAAGATATAAAAATGACAGTCAGTCTTCTAAAGTCTAATGCCCAAATTCAAGTCAGTGATATCGATCCAGCTACGACAACATTAAGGCTCACAAGTACGAACGGATGTACGGCAGACTACATCAAAATGATAGGCATATTTAACTTGGTCATGCGTGAATAAAGTTGTTGACTCTGAACAGAAGATAGTGACTTACCAACGATTCCTTTGAGATTGTTCCACAGTACCTTACCATGGCTAGCATTCTGATGGACTGATACAGCCGAGGGTAGTACAATTAGTAATCGTCCGTCTACATTCCAAACATTGGATGTGTACGTGTGTGTATGTCTCTTTAAATATGTGTGTGCATGTATGCTTACACCACTATGCTCTTCTGTCTCACCGGTCTATTGAATGTGTTATACCACAGCCATATAGAAACCGCCGTCATTGAAATCCCGGTGCCCGTAGTAAGCACATTAGAGACGTTACTGAACTCAGCTACACTATATGTCTCAGGTCAACGTGTACTCATGAGCTTAGACACAAACACACACGCGCACACATACATGGACATGATTTTTAAGGGGTTGGGAAACATTGGGACATTTCTATGCACACCGAGGGGTTATGGTAACAGTTTAACTTCCTAATAGACTCTCAACAGTTAAACTATAATCAATCGTTTGAAATGAAAGCAGCGAAATGTGTGTTGGTATGTGTTTATACATTACGAACCTATTGCGAAAACCCATTCGTTGCTTTCATTATACTTACCTATTGTCCCTGCTTTACTCCTCGGATTGGTGAGAAACAGTACTATTTCTGAGCCGGGCTCCAACAGCCAGAAATGGCCAACGGGCAAAAGGTTTCACCCTAACTGGCGTTGCCCATTCGCGAACATCACCGTTGTTAAACTGCAGCCAATCAAATGAACGGACAACGCCCAATACACGGTTGACATAGGGCGAGTTCCGTACAGCCAACAATGAGTTCGTTTGCTGGTGTCAGTCGTAATGGTGGTGGTGATAGACTTGACTATGGATTCACCACATCATTGTTATGCCTGCACGTGTAGGTATGGTTACGGGGGTCAGTCGTCATGTGAAGTGGGCGTTATGGGAATGCGAGGAAATGAAGGAACACCACTGGGCCGTTGTCTACGTGTCTGGTGAACCGACTCGTGGAACAAAAGGTAGCTGCAGCCCCACGCACACGTAACTATATGTATATATGTATACACAGACTTTGACTACGCCCAATTATGTCTGTTCATACGACTCTGCGCCCAGCAATCGGGCGAGGTCCGGAAACAAGTCACTGTAGTGATGCAGCTGCCCTACAGATACCCTTTAAACTGGTCACTAAATCACCTACGAGTAGCCTCCGTTATTGTCTGAGAAAAGCAATCCACTGACTGAACTACTTATGGAGTATCTAAAACCAGTAGTGCTGATACGAAGCAAAGTACTGTTGTTGGCTGAGTGGGCATTACCTGTCTTCGCACAGAAAAGAACACATATTTTTGAAAGTACCATAATTTTTCCAACATGATCATTCGAGGTTACAGTCAATGTATCGTTAGTCTTTGTGAATTCGTTTGTCTTGGTCTGGGCATGTAAGTCAGATGAACCGAGTCGTCCTTTTGTTGGTTGTGCGCATTCCTTTAGATCGACTGTTATCAATCCCATGTGACAAACAACGGCATTGTTCTCGAGTTACACGTGCACTGATTTAACACATACATAGCGTGGTTTACGGAATCAGTAGCTTGAGTAGTCAAAAGTTATAAGATGGAACCAACCATCTGGACAAACCCTTTCACGACGTCTTTTTATATAATTATAACGTATGTAGTATGGGTTTCTATTAGTTAAATGACAAAACGGAGAGAAGATATATATCACGAGATGTTAACATTTCGATTTACTCATATCAGTCGCCAACGTAAAACTAGCAATTTTTATACAAACTGCGTTCAGCAACAACAATTGAACGAACCAACCACATAGTTCTGACCTTTCACGCTCTAACAGTTCAATCAATTCCACGGTAAGGAACTATTAGAGCGTGAAATGTCCGAACTATGTGGTTGGTTCGTTCAATTGTTGTTGCTGAACGCAGTTTGTATAAAAATTGCTAGTTTTACGTTGGCGACTGATATGAGTAAATCGAAATGTTAACATCTCGCGATATGTCTTCTCTCTGTTTTGTCTAAATGGATTAAGGGAATTCAATGTTTTAAAGGTAAATGACAGTAAGAAACAAACAGCGAACAATAGTCCCCAAGTTACCTCAAGCTCACATTCTTCAGTCAATAACCATTTTCTGTTATCTTCCAATACTTCGGAAAACCCGGAACCAGATAGACTAAGGCATAAAGAAAGAAACAGGTTACATATAACGGGATATATATGCAACGCTCGCAATTGGGACAGGTCCCTCACCCAGGTAGAGTGTTAACCTTAATTCTGTTGTCAAACATACTACAAAGTTCTCGTTGATTTGTCTAATATTTACTGTAATATACTATGATATCATGCACGCAAAGTGGTAGTCAGAATCCTCAACCTACCATAGCTGCGGATATGGTTGTTAATAGACTATACACCACTCACAGCCGATCCCCTTTGTGTATACAAGTGTACATTCCAGGTGATCTTTTACAGATTGTCTGTCGGACAGTTTACTGGAATGAAAATGATGCAGTTAATGAAACAAATTGCACACAATGTGTGGTTTTCAGTCTGAGGTGAACTGTCAATCACGTGACACACGTATACGTTTGGGTCCACCGAGTTGACTCAGATGACTCATAAAAACTAACACCATGATCATGTGAATTGGTACGGTGCTTTAATGAGGTGCACGACCAAATTCTGGCAGTGAGAGGACACAACTCTCATCAGTGTTTTGGCCGATTATATACCGTCGTACAGCATACAGCTTTGCTTGTGGATAGTATGGGCCGACTCGAACGAACGGAAACTGATAGACAAGTCTCAGCGCCAAGAAAAACTGCAGCTGGACGCAAATATTGGAAACCTGTAGTACACTATGTGGGACGTGCCCTTGAACAGACTGTCGCTACACTATTATCGTGGATGTGGGCACACGTCAGTCGCGCAAAATGAGGTATGTTCTCGTGGTTGTTTACATGAACGCACCTTGTATTCGCAAACAAATCCCCAGGCCACTGGTCGACGGGGTCGCTAAATTGAAGCTCGGATCGCCTCATCAGGTGGGTCTTCTGTTTGCACTGAATGTCAACACGTATGCTAGGATAGAGAACCAGCGAGTAGGAACTTCAATACAAATTTGATTTACGTTCATATCACTCTGAAGGTTGTACTGAGTGGCTCATGAATTAGACTGAAACCGTTAACAAATGGTTGTCAAACTCAATTACGTCGTGTTAAAAACTGGTGGATTCGTGATAAAGTTGATTTGGTCAACCTGATTTTCTGTCATTGAGTCATTCTACTACCAATTATATGATCATAAATAAGACATCAAATCTGTTTTGAACACATAGGAACCGCCAAAACTAATCACAATCTTTTCACCTAGCCATGCCACTCCTCCCCGCCCGGCGGACTCAAGTAGATTCGAATGGCAGAGTTCCTGTCCGTAGATTTAAAGCTAGCCAAACGAACACATGCTGTTTCCGCAAGTGACCGTAAACTGAGACCTGTGAACTGGACCGTTTCAACAGTCCGATCCATACAACCAATGGCTCCCTGGCTCTTGGACCGCGTCGTGTGAATACCTGAGACTTTGCATAGAACCTGTAATAAACTATGTGATTATTTCGGTAAGAATGTGAAGGCTGAATGAAAAGACTGCTCAGTAGGGCTAACAACAAAAGACATATCGTTTTGAATATATATGAATCAGTTAGTGTTGTTATCATACTTAAGCAAGCTATTTAGTCGCCTCAATGCAGTGAATGTTAATAAGCCAGGGAGCATCAAGAATGTTGTTCAGATTACTGGAAATAGTTCTTCTTCTAGAAGCAGACCTAATCGTGATCGTGAAAACATAAAGAGTATTCGTAATTTTGCATTCCCCACGCTAAATTCGACGTTGAAAGATATTTCTGAAATGCGCCTCACTTATTTTCGAGGAACACTTATATACTCCGTAATGTCGGATGTGTCGTTGAATATCAATGACTTTTCACCAGGGAAGAAACAGCAGGGGCACAATTCCATTTGAAGGAAACGTTTTACAGTTTGAGGTTGAAGTTTTCAGGTTGTAAACAAACTAAATTTCACGATCGAAGTTTGCTCGACTGATATATTCAAGCTCTGAGGTCATTCTGTAAGACAAACAAAGGACCTGAAAAGTTATGCGGCCATTTCCCCTAGCTTATCTTAATGAAGCAGAGATGTCGATTCTTTCGACAATCAGCTAATCGTTAATCTGATCTTCAATGCAATCACTATGGCGCTCTGGGCATTTATGTGAAACGACAACTTAGTAGGCCATAGAAAATTGCAACCATGCATCTGAAAAGCCTTCAAAATCAAAGGCATGAACAGAACTTTTTTGTTCAAGTTATTTAAAGTGGTTTGCAACAGTCATGTGACTTCAGATTACTTGAGTTAATATGTTGTTATACTCCACATGTTATTCCTATGATGCATTTCCACGTCTCAATGCTACCTCTCTCGTAACGAATTTTCAAATGTGCTGGGTCACCAGTCAAAGGCTGATCGAACTGTTAGTTCTCAAGTGGAAAAAGTTGGTAGCTAGTGCATTAGAAAACTGTTCAGAATGAGCATTTTAACTAATACTACTCAGCTTCTTTCCAGGGCAGTTTCTTATGGTTTCTGTAACCATCAGGCAGCCCTGTTCAGACCTGTATGTGCATCAGTATAGACGGCCCGTTGAATTCTGATGATCATTGTAAACAATCTACCCATTAATTGGTCAGTCAAATCGAGCCTTGATGTCTGTGTGTGACACCACAGGCCGAGCTGACGTTGTGTAGCCCGCTGTGCGTGCAAAATCATGCACGAAGACCTTCATACACCCAGATAATTCCACGAACTGAAACCCGTGATGCAACCAAATTCGATTTATACGCCACGGCAAGTAAAAGTGCGCTGGTTGCTCGAGCATGGTTCAGTTTAGGTCTCACGTGTAGTTGTGATGACGTTAGGGACGCTTGTTTAAGTGAAGCCAAATAAAACCAGTTCTTAGGCTAGCCATGCGTATAAGTTGAAAGTTCTTTTGGTATTGGCAGATTAGTTTTGATTATCATTATATGAGGTAGTCCCTGAATGTTGTATGATCAGACTGGTCATTTGAGCTAACTGCCATTTTCATACAGGGCATTGGAAAAAATTTGGGTTCGAGCTGTCAGGAATTTGTCAGTATTTGTTCGTGGGACAAGGAGAATAACTAGGAAGTCTTAAGCGATATGCCACCTAACTTTGGGAAATTTTCATGTTTACAAAAGTCAACCGAAAATTTTAGTGTCACTTAATATTGATCCGTACTCGCCTCGCACGCATTTTCAATAAGTGTGCTAACTTACTCATATGTTAAACCTCGACGGTCTACATTTGTCGATAGAAGATTCGTATCGAGCTGTTACTATTATCATGGACATTTTTAACACAAGATGACTATTACTTTATTCATATCCCACTGTGTAGAACTGTTCAGCCAAATTGTTCACCTCGTGATAGCGTCTCGGATACTTTTTGTATGAATCATGCTGTATTCAAAATAAACGTTGTGTAGTTTGATTCGAAAATGGCCAAAGAAAGTACGACACAATCTAAACCTTAGTTCACATTGTTTTAGTTTCTTACGTTTAACTGCAGTACACGAGAGTAATGGCGTTCGTCGTGGTCCTTTTAGATAATAGTGCTAAAGGTAGTAGTTTGTAACAGAAGTTGATTCGCAAACATTCAAACCCGTACTCACTTCTCAGTTTTTGATGAAGATCAGACCTTACTACAACTAACTTCGTAACAGTCTAAATTATCGACGTGATGAAAATCAAATATATGCTGATGTCGTTATCAGCTGTAAAATATGTGTACAGTTAGACCTCAGACAGAAAGACTTTATGATTAGTCTGTCGATACTGCCATGTACTTGTAGAACATCGGCAGTGGCATGTAATGAATTAAAATCCATACTCCTATAGTTTCCGGCATCTGAAACGGATTAGCCTGTCATAGTGATCGAAGCCAAAGGACGCCTGCGCTTCAAACCATCATCTCAAGTGGCTTGCGATGCACCACTTACGGTTCCATTCACACACAACGTATCCGGTGTAAACCCGAAGGAATAAGACCAGTATTTGTGTGATTGGGGCTTTTGTGTGCAACCGGCCAATGCTGGTTAGCCAGTTGAATTGCTAGCACGAAAAGGAAACTTTTATCTCTCGTAAAATAAACACACACAGAGAGTGCAATGACAAGATCTAACCTGAGAAGAAATATATGTTAAATGTAATACACGAAGTATTTCAGTATACGAGTGTATGTTACTGCATTCCACACACGATAAGAATGAAGAACAAAATTTAGACTGGACCACTAGAAGTACAAGCAAACCATTTATCATTCAATATACCAACAAAACTGAAGGAAAGAACGGGTAGAAGACTGCAAACACTCAAGTTTCTGAAAAGAGGAGCGAATTAGTTACCAGACGACCACAGTGTTGGTCAATGCACACACACACTGAATATGATCCGTTTTTCCATATATTCACCTAAAAACATTGCGAAATCGGCATAAATAGAATGGATCGAATTTACTACATGAATTGCCCCAATTTTAATTTTCATAAGTAAATACATTCGGGTCAGAACCTGGTTTAGTACATTTATTTCAACAACATGCATCGTATGAATTCGGATATTTCAGATGCCTGTGTTGTAGATGAACACTAAGTTCGGTTGTGCTCAAGTAAGCTTGATCGTGCTATCCACAAATTACTTTTATCTCGTCAAACAAGTTCTTCTTGATACTCAACCTTTAATGTAATTGGATGGAACTAGCAGTTGCAATCAGCCAATCTCTTGCCAACTTGTATTCTGCATCTGGAGTATAAACTGTCGGATTGTAATACTTTCACAATGTTACCTAGAGATTACTGTTATAATCCACAATATAATGGTTACAATAATTGTGAAGCTCGATAGAACTAAGATAGAGGAAATTTCTCATCGCGACACAATAGCTTCCGAAGAAACGATCCGAATGGGGGTTGCGAATATTCAATGATTTCTTTGACATGATTCAAATCACCCACGATTATAACTTGTATACTTCGGTTTGGGCCATCGTGTAGAAGAGCAAAAAGTTCCCAGATAACAATAATATTCGCAAATTTGTCATCAAGTTGTTTTCTTTTTTTGTTAACAGGGACGAAGATGGTCATGCAGTTCTACTAGATATGCAAAATTGTGAAAAATGCGACGCTACTTTCAATACACTGACCAAACAGATCAAAGTGAGGATGCTCAAATTGGCATGGGAACTCAGGTTCAAAAACTTACTGAGTGTATGGGGACAGTCCGCTTTATACTTCAGCCATCTAGTTAGATGCAGTGAGCCAATGATGGATCGCCCTATGACTTGAAATATGTGGTATGGGAATTACCCACTTGAACATCTTGTAACTGTTCAAATGGCCATACGAAGGCAAGCCCCGTGGTGTTAATGTAACCGGGGGAAAATACAGGACGAAACACTGGGGTGCAATCTGGCAAGAAGTGGTGTTCACCATGCGTAAATGTTCGAATCCTGGAATTGCCGTTATGTAGAACTAATGTTTGTGTTCGAGATACTGGTAAGTTATACATCACCTATGTTGGCTTTCTGATTAAGTAATACAAGTGTTTCCCGTGTAATTGGTCAGCAACATTACAAAGTGAAAGCTTTTCCAGGTCCCACATTAATGTGCTTGAACAGTACTCACAGTTGATCACATATTTCGCACTCACACGACTTCCAATCAATGCGTCTCGAAAAAGTGCGTTAAACTTGACTTTTGCTCCTGTTGTAGCTCGAGAGTGATGCATATTATTAACACCACAGGGATTTGAAGCCCGAACACATTTTCATGACTTTAGCATGGTTATCTAATACGAAAGTAGCCGGGGTTCGAAACCTTCCGTGAAAAGACTTTGCACTACTGACACGCCTAAACAACTGTCAGCTACAGCATAAAGGGATACACATTGTATTAACCAGTTTTAGAGCACTGATCGTCATGAAATGATTTCACGAAAGTGAAACACACCAAAAAACTGAACATTATTGATAGCAAAAGTTGGACGTAATTCTTTTGGTTTAACCTGCCACATTAGCTAGAGAAACTGCATCATAACAGTTGAATTCAAGACAACAGAGACATTTTCAGTAAAGCAAACCTTGGCTACCAAATTATCTCACTAACCATGAACTATACAACAGGCGAGAAGAGACGAGTGGACAAGTTGGTCATTCGAAGATTGCCTTATAAGGTAAAGAGTAGATTGCGTGGAGTCATTGACAATGAAAGAACCTCAAACTACAATATTCAACGCAATTACTATAAACCATAGATGTGTCTCACCGGGAAGGGAAATTTTAGATATTTAACAAAATCAAGTTACTGTGAAAAACTGGTAATTTTTACAATAACGTATAGTTCGTATTGTCGACCCCAGCTGAACCTGGAGATGGCTTTTCGGATACGTTACGCAACAAAAATCGAAGGCTTCTCCGATTCGCGGAGGCGGTAGCAATTAGCAAATGGAAGTCACCGTTTTGTGTACAGAAAGACTTGTTCGTCAGTACGAGATTGCCTTGGTAACTGATGTGTATGGGTATGTGTGTGTGCGTGTTTTTGTGGTTGTTGATTTTGTTGTTTAGCTTCACGATGTCTACTGTACTTTGTTATATAAACCCACAGAATGCAGTATCTACCTGATGAGATGCAGCAAAATGTGCTCGAGAGATACACTGTGTAAATGACTGTTTCTGACTTCTCTGTTAATATACACATATGCTTGATTGATCCTCATGATTCACCGTATATATTCGGGATCTGAAAATCTATCTGCAAATGAGCTTATTTTCCGTAGGATGCAGTGCTTAGTCCAGGTATACTTAGGCGAGGGTGACTTATAAGTTGTCACATCACAAAGGCCTAAAGTGTTCTGCGTAACTTTTGGAACGTGCACATCGATACCTCACATTCTGGTTTGATTCACTGCTACCCAAACCGTAATGTGTTCCCAGTTTATTTAAATGTTTTCTATCAAAACCAGAAGTTTTCTGGATTTCGCTGCCATCTTTTGGGATCCCGACTTATTAATAATAACTGGGTATCCATAAAAATAGAGTTGAATGATAGTAAGTGAACGTTGGTAGTAAATCACTTCCACCATAGATTAGCGTTTGAATTAGATTTGGAATTTTTTATTGATAGAGTAAAATATCCTGTGGTATCAATAGTCTTGGTTATATGTTGTCCACATGAAGAGAAGTATGGTTGATTTCAGTTTTTTTCTGTTCCTATTCACGTTATCATTCCACATTGACCGGTTTCATTGTTTTGTTTTTAGCTCAGTAGAGACAGTACACAAGATATTCGTCCAGGTAACCTTCATGTAGGGAACCTAGATTTTGGCTTGTCAACCACCGGACCTTTGCCTCTTTAATAGGATTTACCAGGCTGAGATGAAACAGTTAGACTGTTACATTTTCCACGAATGTTGAGACCGGTACGCTGAGTACAAAACAAGGTTAGTTTGTTAAGGAACACCGCATTATTACTAGTTTTGTTTCGTTGAATGTGTGCATTTTTGGGTGTTGTTTGGGCGTGGTGATGTGCACGTACGCCCAGCATACTATGCAGAAAGAAATAGAGAATGGGTTGGGTTCGACAATTCATTGCATGCTACTAACCTGTTTTCTCGCCTAATCTTGGTCTTGCTTTAATTTTCAATACAATCGTTGGTATGGCTACCGACCAGATCAACAAACGGTTGCTATGGTTACCTGAACGTGCACCTCTAACGGTCAATTTCAGTGAGAGGATTGCATAGAACTTCTGATTGTTGCTTAAATACTTTGACTTGGACAAAAGTATACACGGAAGAACAAATTCTACTTTATAGATTGTGTAAACGTTTCAGTGGATCCAATACTGCTATACCTTATAACTAATTAGGACCAACGTTGACGTCTCAGTGACTGTTTGTTATGTGTATGCTATGTTTGCATCCGAGTGAAATGGAACATAGATGCGTATGACAATTGTCCAAAACGCAATTTGACTTTTATCTGAGTAGATAACAAAACGAAATGGAACGTTTTTCTTTCTTTTACAACTTCATCAATAGAAGTTTATTGGTACAACACTAATGGCCACATGTAGTCAAGCTAAAAAATTAACCATTGAAAAAAGATTACGTGATTGAAACAAATTAGAGCTAGAACAAAATTGCCAGTCATCATACAGGTCTATAAGACTAGAGCCTACATGTCCCAGATGAGAGTTCTCGTGTTCTCTGATTTCGCTGCACTTCATAATCACTATATATTGATCTTAGCAGGTATACTAAAATATAGTTAAAAAACAATAGTTTTCCTTCCCCAAGTTTGTCAAATTTCGTTAATTATTTTTAATCATCACACTTTGCGCGACGAATTTGATGAGGACATCTTTTCTGACATCATTCAGGTTGGTCACATGAACTATCACAGTCTATTTTATCTACTACAAAACACAAGAACAAAAACTGTCATTTTCACCTAGAACATTGATCGTTTATCCGTTACCGTTGATTCTCTTTTCACCCAGTTTGCCACCTGACAGTTTCGCCAGACTGACGCTGAATATATGTGAAAAAATCATCAACACTTCATTATTGCGCCTACATAGAATGGTCATCTTTTGCGTGTTTAAAGTTTTTCTTTGTCGACTGTTTCACTGACTGATTAGCATGAAAACAATAAAAAGGTGGAAATTGTCATTGTGAGAAAACAAGTAAGACATTCTTTTCGTCGTTTGCAAACCATAGGGAAACTGTGTGCGAATAGCAAGTGGAACGTCTCGATAGAAGCCGATTGCAATGATATTTATACAGTAATCCCAGTTTATAATCACACGACTTCCATGCCTGGGTGAATCAGAAACATCACGATAAGCTTTCAAAAGGGTCGTTTTCTTTCGTCCTATTCTAAACTATCAAGGTTATTTAGTTTTTGTCAGAATGGTTATTACAATTTTGTTACTTTCTGATACATACCATCTGGTTGACGTTGCAAAGTCAGCTTCTTCCATGGATGAACCTATCAGGTGACCTCCGTGGGGCCAGCCGAAAATCCTATCCACTGTAGTCTATATTTATCGTTCAAGACGAGTTATAACCGGTAAAAACTGATCACGAGTTGGGGAGTGTCAACTCAGTAGACTGTTAGAAAACCACACTGATAACTAATGAGGAAAGCACCGAAATCATAGAAGGTAGGTTTGGAAGTAATCGTTTCAAGAGCCAAATTGTTTCACTTGAAACGGAGAGGTAAATACTGGTAAACCGAATGTTAAAATCAAAAAATATTTTCTTTGTAGCAACAGGATCTTGCACACGTGATATGAATGACACCGAATTCGCCCCACAACCCCTAGAGATAAGTGGACAGGTAAAGTCTAAATACAGCTGTGATAGACCATTAACTGTGTGAGTATTAACGGTGAGTTTCGAGCTTGGTTCTAAGACTGTAGTACAGTTTGTTTAGCTGTTAACCAGTGATCGATCAACCTTCAAGTAAAAATGTTGCTATTGAAATCACGAAAATTCTATTATTACAGCTGGAGTTACTCACACTGTTCACCAAATTCATTTAGATTGCTGATGTGCTGGAAGAGGTTGTTGGGTCAAACATTTCAAAAGAATGTGAGTAAATTAAAATTTCCTCTTACTCCTGAAGAATGAGATTCCTGTTTTACGTTTCTCAATTTTGTATACAAAGTTTACCTAGGCGGTTAACTAGTCGATAACCAGTGAACTGCCAACATCGAACCTGCACCCAAAACTGCCTCATTGGTCTGAAACCTCATTGCTTGCTCTGCTGTAATCTTATAAATTATTGAAACCTGGCAAGATTATCAGCTGATACATTTCTTAACAATAGAAAGTTTCCCGATCAACCCTAGACATCCTTTCTCTTCTCGTACATCTTACGTTTCTGTTGAGATAGAAAAAACAAGGGTGGACTTGTCTTTTCGGCTACAGTAACGCATTCAACATGCTAGACGAAAACTGTTAGCCTTCGCACCTAGAGGTTTGCAATGTAAACATCATGTGTCTAAATTGGCTCCATGTTTACTGTATGTTTGTTAGCTGGAAAGACGAAACACCGACAATGAACCAAAATGAGTTTGACATCTTAAAATGCCTTCATGTTTCCTCCTTCTACATCTCCGACATGCCCTCTTTAGCGTATAAATTTCTAGCAGAATATGCAGATGATATTACCATAAGGGTCTAATCAAATCATACACGATCTCACCTCAGTTTACCAACTGCTTTGTGTAATGATTACCATCATGTACATTTCAGCATTTACTTTGTACTCCTGGGTATCGTCAGGATGAGAGAGTTTTATCGCCTAACGACTAAAAGCTAGCCCATTTCATCACTGTTTCTTTCACATTTCAAATAAACGGAATTCCATTACCCCGTTGCACTCACACAAATTATTACTGACACAAAGTAGTTTTAACTGATATTGCTTGCATTTATTAAAGTTGAACTTCTGGCATTTTGTGTAAAGTGGTCGTGGTCCTTGTCAAATCCTTAGGAGTGGGTTGTACAGATTGAGTACACTATCATGCTTTTCAAATAACTGCTATTTGCCAGTACCTTGGTAGCTCTATTTGTAAAGGATGGAAAACTTCTGTGTAGGTCTATGGTGTTTTTTCACAATGTTAGTAGTATCTGAAAGACATATATCGCAATTTATCTAGAGATTTGAATGTTAGCGATAACTTTGTATATAGCGTTTATTCTTTGCGTATAGATTTTTCTCGCTATCTATGAACTTTATCTACTCGATGTTTGTGTAACCAGATTCAATCGTTTCTCCTGATCTTCTTACATTTTGGACAGAAAATTTTACTTTGTTTTCTTTTCACACAAAAATTCGCTATAAATTATAATTGATTCTCCCTCAGTACAAAGTTGAATTTTCATCTTGTTTTGGTTGATGGGGCAATAACCTGAACTAATCTGAATAGCTCACGTAAAGTTTTTGCCAGGAATCTAACATCAATGGCAATAACCATAATAATGTTACCTGTTGAATCTGTTGGAGTTCGTCTGGCAGATTTGTCGTCTTTTGTTTGGTTTGATGAGGATCGGTGAATCCGTTAACGTATATTTGGTTTGTTTGTAGAAAACCGACCCTAAATTTGTCTTTAATTGGACAAAACAGTTAGAATACGATAACTGGTAGATGCAAGTATTTCATACTGACATGTCAGACAGGTCACTATCTTAACTCAATTATTGATCATCAACCCACTGAACTGTTGGCTATAAGAACAAACCACTTCATGTTATTGTAAATTTGGTACTGATAAGTCAGTACGAAATGCTTGCATCTACCAGTTCTCGTATTCTAAATTTTTTGTTCAACATTCTGAAGGGAACTAATTATTTCAAATTTTCTTTATTTGTTTTTGCTGTGTGCAGTAAATAATCGTGATGAATTTTGTACCATAACGGCACATAAAATGTTTGTTGTCTTCTTTATTCGATAACTACAATTGCTTATCTATTGAAACTTTCTATCTGGATATTGTCTGATAAGCTCTCACCTACATATGCACCTGAATATTTTATTGAGCTCATTTCTGATTGACTGGTGGCTATTTGAGGATTCGTGTTTGGTTACTCTATCCTGAACGTTTTTCTCCTGAGTAGTTTATGTATCCCACTAGTTGACATTCATGGTAAGAGAACAATTTGAATGTAACATTGTCAAACAGTACTGCATGAATCTCAATCCTTTCGATCGCCTTTCGTGAGATTTTTTTATTGGAAGATAATCCTGTTCATCTGACCGCTTGATTAAGCGTTACTGAGTGAATTGTCCTAAATCGCCAGGAGCAATTTAATATTACTGTGTTCACAGCAAATAATGTCGGAATTGAGAATTTCAGTAGAAATGTCGGAATTTTTACTGGTGACCCCTACCTAGTATTTAAATGCGCAACCTTGGCATGTGAGACCAAAATTACTCAATTTCACAGGACCTGCTTGCAATTCCACTCAAACACTTAGTCCCAGTGACTATCACCAACAGCTGTTTCGACCTACTTGAATACCACCAGCACCACATGCATCGGAGTAACGAACCCAAGGTCCGTAACTAAGCGTCAGATTGTAGTTAAAACCCATACTCACTAGAGCAAGTGGTCACAGTCACCAGGATTACAGGAACGCCACTGAGTCGCTTTCCGTAGCTGTTATACTTCCTTTTCTTCCACGGCCGAAATCGATTCGACGTTGTGTGGCTGGCCTTCAGACAAGCAAGTGTTTACTATGGTCTCATAACGAGTTGAGAAAGTACTTGCAAACCGCTGGTCCCAGTGACAACCAACAAATTAGTGGATAGCTGTCTCGACTTGCCGCATAATCACGGGTCGTGGGTTCGATTCTCCGACGTGCACCATGCTGATAAGACCCAACCAGGTCAAAACAATTATCCACCAACTCGCTGGTGGTCACTGGAACCAAGCATTTATTTAAAAAAACCTTTGCGGACCCCTTTCTGGAATCACGGTGGATGCTTGAACGTTTGCAGGTCAGTCAGAAAACGGCAGATGGACGAAAAAAGCCGCAACATCTAAGGAAACTAATCGTACGGACGATCTGGACAACCACTGGGTAGGTGTCATTTCTCATTCAACTTGCCACTTTCTTAGTCATCAAGTCCATAGATCATCCTATCAACGATTTTCATATTTATTCTGCTGATCAAACACAAATACCAGGTGCGGTTTGTTGCCTTGTTGCTCTCCTAGTACCGTTTTCTGACACCAAAGTGTTGAGCATAGAGAACAAATTTTGTTTACTTAATCGTGTTATTTTTTTCTCGGTGAGTAAATGCGATGAAAACAATGCAACTCATAGCTTTGATAAGGCATTCTGTAAACAAAACACTTTGTGTTATACGGTCGAATAATGATTTCATTGATAGCTAACGATCACATTTGCTTCAACATTCAGTCAACAGCTTCTGAGTTGTAAGTAGTGTTAAATAACCTGAAGTACTTTTTCAAACGTATTCTGAATCACACTCTTATTTGCCTTGACAAAAATTAGGAGGATATCAGTTGAATCAGAAATGTTGAACATTAGCTTGTTCTTTTATGAATAATACTCTGAGAAACTATCAGTGACAATTTGTATCCGAAAGATTACAGCCTGCCGTTTTACTCTTAGGATAATTCACTAATCTAATAAAAGTGAATCGGTGAAAAATAGAAGTTTCAGTATATCGCAATAAAACAATTCCTTCAGTGGACAGCGTGCTACGAACAACAACTGATGTCCAATCTCTTGTCGACGCTACTGGAATGGTTTAGCAACAACCAAACAGAACAATGATCATCTGCCACGCTGAGTTTATTTGTGAGAGGTTGATGGCAAAAATGAGTTTTTTGAACCCCTGGAGAATTGATCAACCAAACTGCTCAGTAGTAGCTACTGCCATGGATATTTTTGCGTCCTTACGAAATAGATATTGCTTTTTTAACAACTTGAGGTTACCTTGTGCAATGCTGGCCCTCAGTGTCCTGACTTCCTATACCCATTATTCAAGTGCGCGACATATACGAACCCCTCTATCTTGGCCTTCGTGTTTGAGATACGCAGTTACATATTGTGCTTTGTGATCGAACACCGTATCTCTAATGGAACAATCAGTTTGGTGATTACGTTTATTGAAAACTGGAAATGCTGAGGATCGCTTCAAAGTTGATCAGCAAATTACAGACACACAGTAGGCAATATGTAATCTATCTCACCACAAGCAATGCTCAAGGGATTGGGGACTAAGCGAACCGGACCTATAGACTACTAAAAGACGCTCACAGAATAAATAATAATGTTCATTTTTTGATGAAATAAAAGTCATTTGCACAAGACGCAAGCGTTGACGACAGGAATAAAGGAGACAAAAATGTAGTCATGATAAAGTGGCCATCAAAACTTTATGACCACTTGATAGACACTCTAAACACACTGAAGTATCTCGTTGATCAAAATGAAAGATGCGGCCAATCATTACAACTATCAAGTGAAATGAGTTCTGTCAGGGTATTCTGCAACATCAAAAATCTTTCAAAACTACTCCCCCAAATACCATAATAGTATCACATTCAAATCTAACCTTGCAAAATACAGCGTTATTTGCTATTATGATACATTTGTCGGAACTAAAGTAGTTATCACTGAGTTCTCAGCGTAAAAGTCTCATGAAGCTTCAAGGAACCTGGAATAGTCGATAGACAGGACCCAGGCATTTGCGTAGTCCCAGTCAAAGATTCGCGGCTTCACATAATCCACAAGAGTCGATAATACCTACGAATCACAAGAACGCAAACACCGAGTCTAACTGGTAACTCGTTTTGTGAGAGACCAGCAAGGAATGAATCAATGATTATAACATACAGTTGTGAGTGTCTGAATAACACTCACCTTAGCAAGCAACTTAGATAAATACGATCTAATCAATCACGAACCATTTAAGCCCTAAATCAGTTATCAGAACTGATTAGTTATATTACAGTGTCTATGTTCACCGCGAATTTATTGCGCCCACGATCGCCAGCTGTGTATGTATCAATCACGGTCGTTGCTACCGCATGCTATATAATATCTAGTATGTTACGTTCGTGACTAGTAAAAGTAAACACGACATATATCTTCTTTCGTTAATAGCGATGAGTTACAGCTTAAAATGCTTGCAAAGAGTGGAATTTGTGTTGAGGCGATCATTCTTTGCCATTTCAGTGTATCCGCTTCGTATAGTTCAAGATTGAATACCAAATCGCCAGCGAGCACATTATGTGCTTACTTGAATGAGCATCAGTAGCTCACTCTCACATAACTGAGGAGACATTTGTCAGTCAAAATAGTGCCGGCTGTAGTATACTAAAGCTCAAATCTATATTTCAGAGATCTACACTTTTTAATGAGGTGACAAACAATTTAAGTCCTTTACTGGCACATAAAGTTAGTGTTTGTCAACTGGTGAGAACATAAGTGAATCTCCAGCCCACGTAGGCCTATTTACTGCAAGCGGTTGATCATGCTATTGTATGTGTAAACATTTACTACGCATCCGGACGGTTTGGATCGAATGAGATGAATGGTGAAGAGGAAACCTACATTTGTTGGCTGGTTTGCGTAAGTTGATTCTTTCTCCTTGTTCCAAGAATCCGAAATGAGCCCAATACGCACGAAAATAGGCTGCAGATTACCTTCCCTATGACCTGAGAAAATACTTCAGATTCATTAACCCAATAGACCATTGGCACAAAGCGTAGTTTACAGACATTCCTGCAAGAAATCTCACTCAACTCCTCATGGATTGCTGACTGTTGTTTACTCGTTTGTACAAAGCGGCTGATCATAATCCTGGTGACCACAACTTCCTGATCTATTAAGGATGGGTTTTACCTACCATCTGATGCTCAACAACGGGCCTTCGGCTCTATACTCCGGTAGGCTTGGTTTTGTTGATAAACCAAGGACATACCAATGACTGTGATCGATGTAGATGGTGTTCAATCTGAAATAATCAAAATCCCTGAAATTCAATGCAAACATTCAGAAAGGTCCAACCAGATGTTCACCACCTCGGTGGTCGCCACTACAACAAATTATTTGCATCAGCTTCAGTTTCTCGAGTCCGCCTACTCCTAAAGACCCAATGAACTGTTTTTAAGCAATATGTTTATGTACGCTAAGTAAGCAGGACCGACTGGCTAACTGCAGCGAGCTGCAGATAGGTTATCACTGACCATACTAACATAAGCGAACTGTGTTTGAATTTGAACGTGAGCAACTGATAACACAAAATAGTTATTTTTGAATGTAGTTTGATGGACTGATCTTTTATATAACAACAATCTACTATCATGGATTACCGCATTGAATACTTGTCGCTGGCAACATCCCTGGCCTTCGGATAAACCCGACCTATTACTCAACATCTACTGAACACATATATTTACAAATAAATGACTGTACAAAACATAGTCACCATTTTCTTGTTCCACCATTTATAAACTTCCGTAGTACATATGTTGTTTAGTAAGAAAACATTGCAATAAATAAACATTTACATACTTTTCTACCTCATTTTAAACGCAACTAACGAGGTCCTCTGTTTTGCGAGAAAATTCGACGAGGAAAAAAGCGTTTGGTCAGAATAGACAAAATCTTCCGTGTTATGTTAAGGTTACAGGGAATGGATTGATGAAGGAAGCCCCACAAAACAGACTTAAATCATTTCTTTCTTAGTCCTGAGATAATTCATGTGTTCGTGAAAAAATAAACCTTAGAATCGACATGTGAATGCAGGAAGGAATGAGTGGACCATAGTCTACTTCCTGCATTATACACAGGCAAAAATGTCTCATTTTGAACAGCTGGTCACTGATTTACTGCACAAAGATCACGGATTACAGAAATGAACAGACGAATAGGATCGAAAATATGGGGACAGACAATCGGTTGTGAGAAATGTCCGGCTAACCACAGCGTTAGAACAGATTAACCTCTGAACATTCAAAGGTCAATCTGTTGCTCAAATAAACAACGCCTGAGCATACTAAAAACGCAACACAAAATTAGGGTTTGCTGTGTTTAATTTAGAATGTTTGTGGCCACCGGCAAAGTTGAATGCCTTCCGTCAGTAGCTAGATGAGATATAGGGTTTTTGAGTTGCGATTCTACCTACATCAAACTGTGTTCATTTATCCGGATATCTAAATATCGTTTTATCCTATCTATGCAGATCATACAGTCATTAAATGCGTATTTTTATAAATACTAGGATGTGATAAACACAGTCTTCCCGTTGGCAACTGAACAGACTGACAACGTTTTTATTCTCTGTACCTTGGATGATCCTGATAAGCAATGGTGTTTAGATATTGCAAATGTGAAAAAGTTCAAGGACGTTGCTGTCTAGGGTCACTTAAAGATGAAAGTTCCGAACACTGTTATTTTGGTTGTCGTTATTAGCCACACTTTGAGTGAAATTGTATTGGTATATTTTCCGACGAGTGGTAATGAATACTCTTTGGCCTGCAAATCACTTTACTTCTTACCAATTACCGACTGAAATTTATCTTCAGCATACAAAGTCCGTGAACTGTGAAGAAACACACTGTGGGATTTCTCTCACAGTGTAAAAGCTTAGAACCTTTGAATTCCATACATTGTTCGGTCCAACTAGACCTGTGTATTTCAATAATTCAGTTGGGTCTTCCATTCACCGAGCCGTACCAAAATGGGGAAGAGTTGGTCATCACTTTCTCTCTGAGTAACTTTAAACTATGGTCTACTTCATTCAAATTCAAAGGTAACTTTTTAGACCTATGTGATTGTGCAAGATGACCCAGTTTGCGCTTGTATGACGCACAACTTGAAAGTCGTGAAAGAAATCTGCTGTTCAATAAAACCGCGTCTATTTGTTGACAAGCGATTGCGTTTTCATGTATTAAGTCCCTTTTTATGTGCAAAATTCTGATAGTCATGCTTGTTTCGTCACTGGTACCCATCTTTCGGATAGTTGTTAACAGTGGTGGTGTTGTTCGTAATTTGAGTTGATGGTTTTGGTATTGGTATGCCCGCCGAATTTGGCATTTAGGTTGCAAACGTTTCATCACCAAGTGAGGTGACATCATCAGTGCGTAATCGTTTTGGCGTACAGTTTTTGAGCATGGGGTTTGGTGAACTTCGATGGATGCCTGCTCTTATATAGCAGAGTGAGTTAACCTTCTGACCTGAATTCTGGTCGGTCGCTCTCTGTTGATTTTACCTTTGACCTGATCTATCACTGGCTGATTCTTGCTGCATTTGAACTTTTCCTCGATGTCTGATTGGTTATTTCTCACAGTTCTTGAGTCTTTAATCTGGAGCCTGATTTGGTGTTCCCTATTGTTGTTGAACTCTGACCTTGAATCTGATTGGTTTGTCCTTGTAAATTAATCGAGTGATTCCTCTCTTCGTTTTGAAATTCCATTCGATTGGTTAATCATTGTCCCGTTTCGACCTCGGCCTGATCAGTTCAAGTTGCTCCGTTTGGGTTTACCGCCATTTGGATTTGATTGTGTCTGCATCTCTTCAAATCCTTGGTTCGCATTGGTTCGTAGATTTTGTCCAGCTCGAGGTGTTTGTTTATTAATCCGGCTGATGAATACCAAGCTTCGAGAAATTCTCTTGCATGTCTGGTGTTTGCTTGCGTAAGGACTTCTGCGGTATTCAAGTTGAAGGTGTGTCCAGTTTCATCCTCGTGAGCGGATATCAAAGACAATTAATTGTGCCTCTTGATGGCTAATTCGCGTTGATAATTTCCGTCCAGTTTGGCCAATATAGTGTTGTCCACAGTCAATGCATTGGATTTCGTAAATGACGTTACTTCTGTTGGCGGGTTTGAGTTGTTACTTTGGTTTTTATAGTAATCTTGTGTGCTAGCCTAATACCACGTTGTCTTGTGGTCATTTCTGGCACTGTTTTGATGTATGGTAGTACAGTTCGTTTCGTTGGTGGTTCTGTGGAGTTCGAATTTATTTATTTCTACACTAAACTCCATCTGATCAAATTCCGTGAGTATCTGTTTCGGAGAAATACTCGGTACAAGTAGTTTTCTTCCTTTCTTCGAAGCCCTGCGGTGTTGCAGTGTGTTTCGGCTCGTTTGAACAGAGTTCGAATGCAGCTTTTTTATGGTAGACCGAGTGGTTGTTGTGAAAGCGAAGGATTTGGTCCGTATGTGTTTCTTTCCGGTAAACTGAGGTCTCCAGTGTTCCATCAGGTTTGCGGCTGATTAGGACATCCAGGAACGGTAGCTGGTTGTCGGCTTCGATTTCCATTGTGAATTTGATATCGCTGAAAACCTTGTTGTGCATTCTGTGTGTGTCTTCAATCATTGAGCGTTTGAGGATTACGAATGTATCGTCAACATATCGTATCTAGAGTCTTGGTCTGATCACTGGTAGTGCGATATTCTCTAACCTCTACATGACCACTTCTGCGATGAATCCGGATATGGGCGAGCCCATTTAGGTTCCTTAGATTTGATCACTGAATTTGCAATATGTCGACAAACATAGTTCCGTGAGACTGTATATACTTTCCGGTTTCAATGATTCATTCGGTCGTAAATTTTCTCCTAGTAACTTTCGTAGTGTTTCTTTGGCTAGGTTGAGATCAATGGATATGAAGAGTGCTGCTGCTGCTGCTTGTTCCATCACTGGTAACCATCTTCTTTATGGTGAACCCACATCGCTGACTTCAACTGTTTATACACTCTTTCTTTAAACAATCAGCTTCTCTGTCATTGAATCCTAGGCGAAACTTCGCACATCATTAGAAAACCGCTGCTCTGTCAACCCCTTGACGGAGCTGATTGCTACCAAATAAGGACGAAGCGTCAATTCAACTTTCCAGTTAGTTAGGAGTATCCAAGCGACCAACGTGACTAACATGTTCGTAAGTATGGTCTTTGGTCTACGTTTGCCGCATTGTTTCTTGACGGATTCATACAAGGCATTAGCCAGCAGATCACTTCGTACGATGACGCATTGCACTAATTCTGAATAATCCATTAATGTACGGGTGCGTATGTCTGACAACCTCATCAAAGTAAATCGACCTAATGTGTCACGTCAGTCCCTTTCAGTCATTCCAGATCGTAGACGATTTCACTCCTCATTTTTCGAATGATGTCGGGCAAGAAATCCCGAATGATACTCGATATATCCGCCTCATTGTGTATATGCCTGCTTCTGGTCGGAATATCAAACGAGTGATGTCTACGAACTGTTTTATTCAAATTTACTGAGGGAATTAAGCGGTTTAATCTGTAGCTATTATCTTTTAAACTTGGTATTATTCGACGCATCTTTACACATTAGAATGTGCACATATCTGATAGTAAAACTAAATTAAAAGGCCAAACCAAAGTGAGTCAAGTTGAAGTCAGATTTATGACAATCAGACTTGGTCTATCCTAGTGAAGAGTTTCCGTAAATATCTGTTTTCGACAACTGAAACAGTAACGGCACATGAATAGACAGAGGTGTTAACATGGATGTAGTTCGCCGGCGCGTGAGAGACAGATGGACTTTGTCCATCACTTAGAATAATAACTTCACTTCAGTGGCATCGCTGACTGGACAAGTCATGCTCATGTTTGGTCACTGCTTGCTAAGTCGTGCCATGTTTACGAGTGGTCAGTTAGGTTGGAGACTGTGGACTTTTGAACAGCGTATGACCTGAGTTCAGAGGTTAAAAGCACTGACAAACTTTTCGCACTAGATAATTCCGAAATACCCGACTGGAGTCCCAAAAAGATAGTGAGTTTCCTCCATTAAGATGCAGCCGGACCTGAAGAGTAAGTGATGATCTTGGCGATAACCTTAGTGTTTTCTCGCCTAATTTTCTTTCCTGTTTTTCCTCCGCATCATTTCAAGTTCGTCTCATGGTTATTAAATTTTTGTCTCGACTAAGTTCGTACATTGTTACAGAAGGAAGAAAAACCTTTGTTTTTGCCTTCCTGTTTCTGTGTTGGTCAGTGAAAACTTGTGTTGGATGGCTTATAGATGTGGAGAAATAGTGAATCGAACCAAATAAGAGGAAACTTCAATGGAGCTACTGACTGTAACAATGCCACTAACCAACAGTGCAACACATTAAGTCAAGACTTTGTCGGATATAACCTTTTAGTGACCTGTGGGACTGAGGTAGAACGATGGTTAGGAGACTTATAATGCAGGTTGTCTCTCAAGTGTATGCCGATCAGATAACGTTTAAGCTCAACCGATTCATTGGTGACTACGCAGTTGAGCAATGCGTGTCAGTGCGAATAGTGACTGATCCCTTAATCGTACCAATGAATGATCCAGGGCGTACAGCGATTTGAAATTATGAAATGTCTCCCTAAGGTGTGTGCAATTAATTGAGAACTGACCTAATTCTGCTGGCCTTTCTGGATAGGAGATTATCCTGAGCCCCATGACTATTCTAGTAGACCACCTTTGAACATGATCGATGAGTGCAAAATCTTTTGAAAATAAGGACGACAGGTCTGTATATTTGTTTTCAGTTGTGGGTGAATTTGGAAGGCGAACATATTGGGTAATATTCTAAGGTGGAAGATCCCACAAATTCTTTTTAGGAGGTCCAGGGTTATTTTGCCTTTTTAGCCATGGCGGCAAAATTTGAAAACAGACTCATACTGTGTTCCACTATGGTATCTAGGTCTCGCTCGCATACCGACAATAGTAGCTTAATGTCGCTAAGGTAGTCAGCACAATTTTTTATGGCGGCTGTGCATGAATTTACGTTTGCTGACATGAAACAACAAAGTGCTTTGTGTGGGTCACTGGTTCAGACAATCCAAATGATTCTGTAAGCTTATTACATCTTCCGAGCACTCAGAGCTCGCCAGAGCCTTGTAATATCGGTGTAGTGCAACGTCTGTGATTGAATATGCCGGGTAATTCAAAATCGATAAGAATGAGTGAAAGGAGTTTTAAGATGAGTCTTTGTGGAACGTCGCTGTTGAAATGGAACCGCTCTGACACCTGTCCCTTCACTTTGACGTTGAGCCCACATTTACGTTGATAATCCACAAACCACGTGAATAAGTACGCTTGGAGACTATAACTACTGAGTCTCCGTAGCAAGATGACATGATCAATTCTCTTAGAGACTTTGGAAGATTCAAGATAATCCATATCTATGGCCAATACTGCTTCTGCAGCCGTCGTCCAAACAACGCGAGCAATCAGCAAATTTGTGGCGCACGAGTATTCCCTATGGAAGCCATATTGTTCCTTGATGATCAGTTCGAGATCATCAAGATTTACTGGAGAGCCATCTAGTGAGCTCCCCATTACTTTAAAGACCACTGATCGATCAGTGGTCGATAAGTTTCTGGGTCATCTCTATACCCACGTTTGATTATGAACTGTTTTCACGCTTTCAGTAGACGGCCGGCTGATAAGCAGCTATTAAAAAACAATGCCACGTTTTGTAATTCATGTACCTGGTCGTGTTAAAGTTAACATGTACGCAAGACCGGAATTCAGATTATATATGGCAAAATATTCACACAAAATGACGAAGATAAGACAAGCGGATGAGTTATCAGAAGACAGTCGTAAACCTCTGAAATGCTATGCTGAATCATCCACGGAACAGTATTGTGCTCACCTCATCGTAGTAAAGAACTGAGAATGACGCGATTGTCCACGCAAATTCTTCCCCAATAAAATCAGAACACGAGTGCAAAGAGCCACTTTGTTCTGCTTCAAAATATGTGATAGGAAGAAAAATACAGGATATTTATATGATACATGGTGACCTACAAACATTCTCGAACCAGGAGAATGATGGACAGATACTAAGGGCAGTAGTTATGGTCATTAAGCCACCAGTGAGCAAGGCGAAATAAAGGTCCAGCGGTCAAAACAAATAGCACAGGTTACCTATGCACTGTTCTGTGAATTTCTGTTCATTTAGATTGGACGACATTGTTTTTTGGAGGAAACAGGCAATTTTTGGGGTAATAAATTGGGTTCGCTAATAGGGACAGGTGATCTCTGAAATGTCATCCTAGACGAACGCATGTTTCATGTAAACTTGTTGTGTTACACATTCACCAGGTAAAAATGTTGAATTCCACGAATGTCGACTGCCAGTCATTCAGAGTCAGTTTCTTTTGTTTAAACGCTCCACGTCAACTGTTCAGTTGTCTCCGACCTCTTTAACTTCGTTCCTATCTTCCGGACTCTGCAAACTGTTTTATTTGAGTGCCCGTCGTAGACAACTCTCTAACTCCATCGGGCTAATACACAATAGTACAACAGCACAGTTAAGGGGCAAACGAGTTCCAAATTAAAACTTATACACTTTTGAGTACATGACTGCTGGTTCTGGTACTGATTGGAATCCAACCAAAACACAATGATGTTACGCAACCCGTATGTCGGCATCCTTCGTATAATGGACTACCTACTTCTTAAGCTTGCACCGAGTCCGTAAACTTTATTTGAGTACAATTCCAATTAATGCAAAAGTAACGGAAAGAAAAAAACCGACCAAGATGACGGAATATTTGCCTAAATGGGTATGCTATTTGGTCAGTCAACTACTGACTGAAACTATGCAATTGGAGATCACTCACCAACAGCAACCGATTCAAAATTTTTCATTCTGCACTAGGCAACCAAATCAGTTGGATCAATCATTGAACAGAACACCGATGCTTGGCTGTTTTCCAATTGGTCTACCCCATTGAAGTGGATAATAAATATATCCCGTCACTCCCAAAGTAATTATTTTGCAAATATACAATAGAAAAATGAACGCATTTCATATTTTTACTCTCAGACACTTTCCAATACAGGTATTACGCTCTCCTATACCTTTCTTAAACTATGGAGGTTTTGACTGTCTCTATCTGCCCATGTTCAATGCTTTTTCATTAAACATTTCCTGAAAAATCAGCTGTTCTGTCATAAACTGTAAAAAAAAACGACCTTGCTGAGTGCAAACATCCTTTGGTACAATTTTAATAGCACAAAAATTAATATTCATAGTCACAAGTCTACTTGATTTTGCTGTATAAAAAATGATTACAGCGTGTCCCCGAGAAGAAACGTCTTCCGGGTGGAGGGGGGAAAGCAATAACCTTCTTCTTCTTGAAATTCAACTGATGTAAATGTTACGCAGTGCGCAATACAACGTCACTCTTCAAAAGGCGTAATAGTAGTTGTGCTCACCTTAGTGATGCTACAGTATTAGCAAGACAGTACTTAGTAACATCAAGCAATGTATGTGCAGGACAACTCAAGCGTTTCCTGTCCCTCGGACGGGGCAGTGCGTCCAACAAATCGGCTGATGCCTACATCACAAAAATGAAGTCTTTGAAACAATCATGTAGTCTCTGTGATGGCATGCAGGACCTAAACATTCTGGACAAGATCGTGGTGGGAACCAAGGACATTCCGATCAAAAAACGTACACTGATCGTCGTCTGTGCAGCGAAGCGTTTCATATTTTATGGAAAGGAAAATCTTGATATTTATGGGTCATAAACTCTTGTTATTCACTGAGTCTAAGCCATTATACGTAGTTCCACGGTGTTTGCTCAAAATGCTCCATCCACCTTCTGAGGTACGATACGAATAGCGTTTACCAGTCAGGTTGAAAATGTACATTGCTATACACTTCCAACATCACAACTCCAGGAAACTAATGGAGCAAAGCAAATTGCCTTCCTAGGAGAATGCTGTCTGCAGATAAAACGTCATACGGTAGACGGTATCGGTTGCGTTTTGATTTGGAAGGTTTTCTTCAACGTATGGTCTAAAAACCGGAAACTATTGACGATAAAAACGGGCACGTTATTGCAATTTATGAGACTAGCTAACGTTCCAGAATGTGTTAGAATTCCGGGAAAGAAATACATTGATTTCAAAGGCATTGCACTATTCTGTAGTGGAGAATATTGGCCGTGATGCCCTGGAAGTAAATATTGTGTCGGAAGAGTTCGTTAACCAATATTCTGGCTTGACATGCCGAGTCAGGAACGGGAATATATAGACTCACTTCCAATAGGTACCCTAG
>JTDE01000777.1:139158-151054 GCA_014338405.1 Paragonimus skrjabini miyazakii
TCATTGGCTGATCATATGGACACATACAAAGTCACAAACTGAACGTTAATTGGTGCAATACGGAAAAAAAATAAGCGAATAACAGAAGGCATAACACTGAGACGGGTTGTCCGATCCTGATGCGGTATGTTCAACGCGATGTTTGGAGTGGTCTCTTGTTACAACTCCTATTGTGTCGGGGTTTGGATAAGCGGTGAATCGAGTGGATTTTCATCACAAATATATGTATTTACATATATATAATACATGTCAAAGAAAAAATCAATGATGATGCATGCATTAAAATGGCCAGGTAGATATGCCTATTTATAATACGAAAAACTATCTGATCACAGTCGACTGTCAACGACTCCTTCATGACTGACACCGTGTTTACGTTAACCAGGCAATCAGTACTGCACAAACGAAGATACCACTGTGCTTGTCATGGAATACCAGTGAAGGTTGTGTTTAGTAATAGTCCACAATATGTTAGTGCAGACTTTTAAAGTCTTAGTCAAAAATGGGAACTCAGGCATCAGTTTACCTCTTCTCATCACAGTAGCAAAAGAATTAAAACGATTGTTGTATAAGTCTAAGAACACCCATGGGGATCCTTATCTCATACTGCTGGAAAAAGGAGACACATCATGACAAAATGTTGGAAGTAGTTCAGTGTAAAGCTCGTTTGGTCAACGATCGACAACACTACGCTGCGGCTAAAGTACTCCATTTTACTCGGCAATAAATTCGCTCATCCTACTGCATGAGCACCTGCAAAAGCGAATATTTTACGGAAGCGACAACACGCTCAGTAGGCTACCATCGTTGGAAAATACAGAAGGGGTGTAGGAGCAACTTAGATCAAGGATCGACAAACAATAATGGAGCAATACCGTCGTAGGACGAACGGTGAATGAAACAATAGTATCAGGTTAGGCAACAGCATGATTCGTCGGGACCGGGTTTATTTGATGCAGGAATGGCGAAGGAAAGAGAAATCGGATGGGGATACACGGTGACTGTCTGAAGTCACATCTACTGTCGACGGTAAACCAACACGCGGTAACAGAAACTATGGTGTGAATAGTATCGTCGGACTAATGAAAACTGATAAAATGAGAGATGTGGCGGTTTCTGATGCCAACCATTGGCCCGAACAGATGCAACTCTAGGTCAATCCCTCAAACCAGATAAATTCACTAAGAAGTATATGACATGTCCATCAAATGATGGTGTATATCATGTGAAGTGATAAGACATGACTGTCAACATCGTACAACAAACTAGCATAAAAGAAACAACCAAGAAACCAAGAAATATCGTTGGGTAAAAAATCAACATTAAGGACACGAAACCAATAGCGTGAAATCCAATACAAGCAAACAAGCTCCTGGTCGATAAAGATGAGAGATCGAATTGATCAAGAAGTTCGAATGTTCAGTTTAAATACACCTCTGTTGTGTAATACTCTGGGTTTTGATCGGAGCCCGATGATGGTCTTGATTCGGCGAAGAGTCGGTCGAAACTAATAACCTTTTAGAACGAAGTATACTAACAACTGCTCTCTGTTTGAGGATGGTTATGAGGACTACACAATAATCATACGACGGTGGAAGACCACATGTCCTAATAGTCAATAGTTATACCTACACTGTACTTGGACTGAAAAAGGGTGGAAGTCAGGCTAGTCAGTGATGTATCTTCCAGTGTTTACTGCAGTGTAGCAGCACAATAATCTGCGGGCTAATACGTTTGAACTTTTTACGTCTGGACATGATCCAGACAACAACGATTTGAATCTAGGAACTTGTAACAAATAGTACCACGTTGTAATTACTGTTTCATCTAAGTTCATGACTGAGTTTAAGAAGATTATGCGAGTGAAGGTATTATATTTTAAAAAAACACCAAGCATTTAGTTACTTTTTTCGAGGTTCTAAAATGTTGGTAAAGTCTAGTTTGCCTCATTTTGATTGCCAGCTGACAGTTCTTTGGCTCATAATTCAAGCGTGCTATTTCGGGCCATAAGTTCAGAGGTCCTGATAACAGAAGAGAGTCACATTTGTTTTGTGTACTCACATCTGCAACAGGTTATGCGTGAAGTGAGAGATCATTTCATGAGTCTTGGTTTTCAGTATAGCTCAAAAACAACGATACTACTCAAATACCCCTTGCACTTGGTTCCCCAATCAGCCACAGGTTGAACGTTAGCTTACACGCAAGTCATGTGAAGATTGTTTGCAAAAGGTTTACCCTTTTATTAGTCTACTCTGAAGTTAATTAGTAATGGAACAGGGTTCAGTCCGAAATGGCCGCCGCACTGTTGTCTTGTGGGTGCTAGGTCTAATTAGGGTCAATAACAGTGCACAACCTTTGAATCAAGTAGATCTGTTTTTTCTAATGTAGGCGCGTAACACGAAATTTCCCTACCCTTCATATTCTTTTTAGAGGGAGTGTTTCTTTTTGAGGATGTCCTCCTAAGACAGCACTGTGATTGTTGAAATCGATATTCTACAATTAACTCTCCTACTTTATTACTGATACGTTAAGTTTGACTCATAACTTCAGTTTAGCTCTGTTTTATCTTCAAAACAAACCTGTTATTCGATGTAGATTGTCAATTATGTCCCGAAATGAATAGTAGTTTGGGTACGATATGTGAATGGAAACCGCCGTTATGTTGTGGACTGGAACTCTGGTTCATAAACGCGAGCGTGCAAGTGACGTCGGAATGTGCAAGTTGGGCGGTAAAGCTTTAGCGCTAGAATGCAACAATTTTCCGACAAGTTTCTAATGGAAGTATTTTCCTATCATCAATTTCCGTCATGTGACACGATGCATTGGGTAGCTAACTGATTCCAAGCCTGACATCTCTGAATTTTCAAATTGACTTCGTATTTCAGGTTGTAAAACAATAGTCGTGTCTGGGCCTACTGCTTTGGTTGCTGATTCAAGTTTGTCCGCAGTCCAAATTTTTGTGATTGCACTTCTTCCAAATTATCACGTCTGCTAAACTACGTATCATTCATATCACACCAGTTATTGTCAAGCAAAGTTCGATGTGTTGTTATTTGACTATCATAGTTCATAGTTTTGTCAAAACCAGCCTTTCATCATTTGCTGACAAACACTCTTTCTTTCTACCTTCAGTACTGTTTAGTTTCGTATAAAGAAATCATTTCGTTTGTTGTGTATTGATTCCTACGCCATTAAAAAACAATTTTTGCCCAATAAATGTATATGTGTATTTATTTGTTTGATAACGGATCTTAATGTGAACTTGAAACGTCACAATAAACCGTTTACTGCTCACTGTGTGCTCTTTTTAATACTTTAAATATACATATACCATACACATACTCGTGTGGATACTTTCGTTGCGATAGGGCAAGATAGTTGTCCTTAAGTTGGACCTCTAACATTCTTGGTGGCCGCATTTAGTCACCCTCGCCGGGTAGTACAATTGGATAAACAATATCAGTTATGAAGCTGATTTTCAGTAACGAGTAGCACTCACGTTCATTCTGTACGACGCGCAGAATGTATAGATAGAGTTTGAATTCAGAAAGTCTACCCATCGGTTACTACTTCTTTTTTGCTGAATCCCAACTCGTCGACATCTGAAGCGAAATAGTCAACAAGTAAAGTGGTGAATAAAGGAGAAGACAGTAACGAATGACTTACAGATTGTTGGTGGTGTTCGTCTCTTAAGCACTAAATATCACCAGCAGACTCGCATCTAACTGGAAGTATCACGAGGGATGGCGGTGCGTCAGATGCGTTGAATTTATATTGCTGCTTCACTACTGTTCTATACGTGAGGTTAGAACGATTACTAAAACGAGATCGCAAAAGTCTTAAGATGTCTTTACCGTATGCATTGCCCTGTCTTAAAAAAAACAGATTGCTGTCCCCTTTAAGCATACGCTGCCAGTAAACTGCAAGAGATCTTACGATCACTGTTTCAAAAAAACCTCTTATGACGTTCATGCGCAAGATTCCATCCACTAATTTTCCCCAACTTTAATGATTCTTTCTAAAACTACTGTGCTGCAAGGTCATATGATATCATAATACCTGCATCAACTGTTATTGTATGGCTGTCGACAAAGGTAATGGTTTAAGTTTGTTTGCCCCTACTATACATGGTAAATCACAAAGGACACGGGAACACAATGTAAACGGAACAATATATATTACAAGATTTAATAAATTCGCTTATCTGCTGCATGGAATTTCCCTAGGCATAATATAATGGCTATACACTAAATATCGAATGACAACTAGACAAGAAATCAACCAATAGACAGATAATATTGTCATCAATAGCAATTGAGGAATATTGTAATCTAGTTTACAACATGGCCAATCCCAGAATGAACACGAAATCAACAAATATAACGAACAGCATCCAAAGTTTGACTCGTTCTTTGTGTCAATAGACTATGCTGTTCGAACAGTAGCCAATCTATCTCTCCCGTAAGGTTACATTTTTTGTTCCTTTTAAACTTTGGTTGTTTTTACTGCTTCTAGCCTTCTATTTACTACCTCCCTACTACAGATTGAGTTTACAAACTTTAGTTTTGGCTTCAAGCACATTTTTCATAAAACAAGCACTATGTTTGATCCCTGAAAATGAATCTGAATGTCCAGTTTAATTTCACGACTTCTAATTCTACTCCCTTACTCACCATATTCACTTTATGCAAACAAACACTCTCGGTGAATGTTAATTAGTCAATGTTTACATAACTGCTCCCCTTGATTTACCGTTTCCTAAGCCTGACAGTTGCATATGTTTCGGTGCTTCCCTTAAGATAACATATAAGATGCGAACGCAAACTTCGCACACAAAGTATACTATACTTCACAGTCGGCCTTCTTTAGCTGATGAGCCGAACGTTTCAGGGAAAGTTTCTTTCGGATTTCAGCACTACTTACGTAATTTGGCTGTCAACTCATGTCATGTTATAACGTTGTGGATAGAAATTGTAAACGCTGAATTTCTACTGTCCGCGTCGGTGTTTTGTGAGTGAGTATGGAGATGAGTAGCCGCAAATTACCAAAAAATGGACTCATCTGCAAGTCCCCATGGCTGTCTCAAACAAAACGGTCGCCTTCACTCATTCGTTTACTTGTTTATTCTCCATCCCTCTTCGTCGTTCATCTCAAAATCATCAGCATCAACATCGTCATCATCAGTCCAGGAGCAAATGAGAAGGTACAGAAGAGAGCTCACTTATAGCCGTCCAACAACTAAACTGAAGCGACCTCCGTTGCAACTAAACCAATCAATTTAAAGTAAAAACATGACGATATCTGACGTTCTCCAATGCCTTGCTTTTTAGTGATTATTATCATCATATTGCAAACACATCATCCTAACAACAACAACAACAACAACCATCAAATCACTGAGCCCAACTATCTATCTTAGTCCTGAGAAGAGGCGAGTCACGATGTCTCAGCCTAGGAGACCAACGTAATTACTACTTCCCAACGTATCACTTATAACATTTCGGTTTTTTTTTCCCGGGTCACTGTTTGTTCACTTGACATTATACAACCGAGAGCTGAACATTCAACAAGGGGTGCACACGGTGATCTTCATTATGGTTGAATGATTTTCGCATCCACTAAACTACAGTGTAAACATGGAATTAGACTTGGATCATTTACTACAACTTATTCGTTTGTGGCTGCGTTGACTGAATCCGATCTGTTTGGTGATTGATTGAAACAATTCGGAAAGTCTATGATTGCTTTAGTCTAGGTGTGTGCTTCCGGTCAAGGCTCTTTCAAATATAAACTTTATCGAAACTTTCGACTGACAGCCTACTTGCATCAATTAACAGTTCAATAAATAGTTGCTTTTGAGTTTTACATGATATCAGTGCCAACTTCTTAGGAGTACAGGCTGATTCACTTGAGTATGACTTCAAAAAACTGGCGATGTCGTCTTTCCGTTTCTGCTACAGAGTATCATGCCTTATAGGCTTAGGCATTGAAGTCATATGCAGGTGATTACAACCCAGGTTTGGTGTTCAACATTCATTTGGTCGGACTCGAATTAGTGATTACTGATTATAAACGAAATCACATGCACACACTGATGCCAACTACGCTCAAGATGTCTATCCATTTAATATCATATTTAAGTGCTGACTCCAAAATTGGTCCGCACAACAAGAATCGGTCAGAAATGTAGTAAGATTTGAACGATCGGACAGTACGATAGGATGTTTACCCCCAAATGGACACGTAATGAACTGTTCCATTCGTAGCTGTTTACATCAAATGGAATGAAGCTGGTCATCGTACGAACCAGAAAACCAGTATTCTAGTAGTGAAAGCATCCCTCTCCTTAAAAGACCACCCGCTTCGTTGGCACTGTTTCTAATGGGTAGCTTTTTAACACACAGTTTGAGGGTGAATGTCATAAAACTTTCCGTGCAGTTGTGACAGTAGGCAGTACATATTTGAAATCTGAGGTAGGCTGTACCCATCCAAACTAATAGATTGTGCTCTTCAGAATTTTCTATTATCAGTCACTCTTGTCCATATGTTTATCACCTGCGTCCATCTCCTTTACTCACGCACCAAGCACCAGTCGTCTCATCCTGGTGAGTGTGCATTACATGGGTGAGTTTGGATCAGAAAAGGTATGTTAATCTCGAAGACTATGTCTTCATTGACCGAACAGAATCTTAGCGTCAAAACGAGACCGAGCTGCACATTAAACACATTCTAACACATTGTTAGCAGTATTACATTGAACTCAAACAAGGCTCAGCGTACTATCAAAACCTACAACTGTTTGATGGTTTGACGATGACCATGACACCAAATCATGAGTTATTTGGAAGTTAACAAACGTAATGAATTTCACCACAGATTGACGCGATTGTTGTTGAAGAATAAAGAATTTTGATGTAAACAACATTTACGAGTCACCCTTTTAAAGCAAGAATGGATGAGATTATAAGCCGCTACGAGCTTGATGCAGACATGGTGTAAGTTACGTACACCTAATGCGTGTATGATAGACTGTTATGTTTTTTCTGTTCATCAACAAAATGACTGTCCTTCAACTAAATCCTGAAGGCAATGTTTGTTACCGATAACTTATTGATAGGTTATTTCAAATAAAAATGTGCCGTTTTCGAGTTGAACTAGTCGTAGATTCGGTTGAGTTAAGATATTATGAGATTCCACAATTCTGTTTACTCAACTACCCCACCAAGGGTTGTGCGACCTACCAGCACAGTCAAACTTTGAATGTTTGTTAACTCTGAAAACAGTCGCGTTAATTTCTTGTGCTATTTGTTTTTCTTTGCAAGGCTGAACAGTTTCATTACCATCACGTTCTTAAAAGCCAGTAGTCTAGACAGTCCGTTCATTAACGTGTAACTGTGTTCACAACGTGATTCAATTTAACGTTTTACCCTGTTCGGAGAGTAAGTACCTGTTTTCTCTGCTAGCATTTATCTCTTGCATTAGTCACACCCGTGTAAGACACACGCTCACTGAGTAGAGGCATATGAAGTCTAGTGTGCGAGTTACGAGTTTGAACATATGATAGATACCAGAAAGGTTTGTTGCTAGATTTATAAACATAAACATAACTACTAAACGCAGATGCCAAGACCACTTGCAGAAATTGTGCGTAAACACATTTTGCCTCAAGCATCTGGAAGGTTTCTTACTGTATGGTATAAGATTGGGGGTAAAAGTTCACTGAAGTTACAGCTTCCGTTTGCGGTTGTTGCTCACCTCAGTGAACATCGACTATATTTTATACTTATATGAACGGGAACTGCCACCTTCAAGCCCCAGTTTCTACATAGCAGTTTATTATCAATGACCACCGGGTAAGAACATTCGAGGATTGACAAGTTGAAACGGGCTTACTGCAGCTTACACATTTTGACCAATAGACGCACACTATTCAGTCACACAGCATTCGACCAAGCGGTTTCGATTGGTTCGTTTGTCGGAGGAAGTCAAATATCTGATCCAATGTGAACCATGTTTTGAAATTCAGTCCTGTCCACACTTCAGGATATTGCTTATTAAAAATTCGTTTCAAACAACTGTTTATTAGCATTTCCCCAAAATACTCTTCAATTAAAAAGTATTAGTTTTTCGAAGAACTAGGCTAGATAATGTTGTTTTTAATAATCACAGAAAAAACAAGCCATTGATCAAGTTTCCAACCGTGATAATTTTCCCTACGTTAATGTTAACGTTTCTAACTTCTACTACATTATTACCATGATCCAAACTAATATAATGTAAGTGTAATATGTTCAATATAAGCATTACAAGCAAACTTTAAATGTGCAAGCTAATCACAAGCTTCGCGTAGGTTTACTTTCGAGGAAAGAAGGATAGTCAGATTTGAACAGAAAATATGTTTCTTCCGTTCTTTCTCCGTGGAATTGACGCATTAGCTATAGAGCAGAAAACGTGTGCAACTTCTTCAACGTACGTGGCACAAGTAGGCGCGTGTCAGAAGGTATAATTGCAAAAAAGAACAATAGGTTGCCATGGTAACGTGTCTAAGAGTTGTGCAGCATATCCTGTTTTCAGGACGGTTTGAGATGGAAACAATGAGAACCCGTACAAATTTAGAAAAACAGACGGTCAGCTCACTTAAAGTACATTGTTTGGGAACGAAACCTGTTGTAATCCCTGCAATAAGATATTATCTTACAAGCAAAGATAACGATGTTTTTAGTTCACGCTTGCCATCCATGTTTATGTCTACTTTATCAAAGTCAGTCAACTCAACTACTTCCTATGGATATTTTTGCTCATATCATTTGTTTGTCATATCTGAAATTTGCAAGCGCTATGTGTATCAGGTCGAAAACCATCAGAGTGAAAATTTGGACCGTAGAAAAGTTGTTTATAAAACATGTCATATGAGAGGTGGGACATGATGTCACCATTTGTGTCTCCTGACTGAAGATTAAAAAGTCCATTCAGAGTTCTGTAATTTGTAAGTGAATGCAAATGGGACGATCAAACTGGAGTGATGTTCAGCTTGTAATAACCGTATATACAGGATGTATCATCTAATCGGAAGGAGCCCGACGAAGAAGTGGGAGGAGAAACTGAAACATTCGGCACGCACGTCGAACATGAGCAGACGATTTCACATACGATCTGCCTGTTCTCTACGGTTGGATGATGTTTGCAAGATGTTCCTGACTTCAGCACCGACGGCAAGTGGGATGGTGTTAATTGACAGTGGTGCTGAGAACAACCAGCACAAGAGCTCACTTGTGGAAACCAGGCAGTACAGTCGACCGCATGAGAGATGAGGAACTAGTTAGAGTGAATGCAAACTCGGACAGATCAACAACTGAAAGTTGTTCATCAATAACCTAAAGGTAAGACACCCAACAGCTGACAAACAACCAGGAAATGTGAGGTGGTTAATCAGTCAAGCGTTAACAGTCGATTACACAGTGTTAGACAGACTAATTTTTATTTTTTTAAAAAGTTGTTAGCAATATCTGTAGACAAATATTGAACCAATGAAAACCGTTCTAGATGAGTGAAGCACCCGACTAACCAGTATAAGAGTACCGTCAGTTTTCAGCAAAGAAGGTTTTATTTATTTGAGCCTAGTCCTCGCTTGATTAGCTTTTGAGAACTACACAACCCAACACATCTTCGACACCGTCCGTTTTCTTCGGGTTTTTTTTACCAACTCTCGCAGAATCGTCTGGTTTGTTCTTAGGTTCTGTACATGTTTACCATATATGCACTCACAGTGATTAACTGTTTACCATTTATTCTGAACAACAATTTACAAAGCGATAACATGGAAAGATAAGCACCAAATTTTGTTTTAAAAGAACGGAAATTCAAGGCAAATCATCCCACGAGAGTAAAAAACGTTAATAATCCCAACCATCGAATCAAAGTTACTGATATGATCTGTTAACAAAGAGAAAGGACAGAAAATAAAAAGGGGAGTCTGTCAAAACCAAAAGCTCTTCAAGGCACATGAGTACTTTCACACTCAGTGCTCACTCATTGAGACGGAGTAATGTCTTTCATAGTCAGTCAACCGTCAGAAGGTAGTAACAATCAACATCAGGTTTTCTGCATAAATATGTCATACGTTTTCAGGAAACCTAGAGTAGTCAATAGGCATAAATTAGTGACTGTGTAGGAGGGTAGTCTTAGTCAAAGGATCGTATTGCAAGAAGATGAATACATTATACCACGAACAGTGATTATCTCAGGCGAATGAGAAATACAGTCCACGCCAGAATCCATGCTAAGGAAGGCCGACTGAATGGTGACATTATGAGAGTCGGTCTCATACTTCAAACCTTGTTCGTCTTGATGCTCTCCTGAGTACGGACAGGGAAATGTGACAGGAACCGGTGATGAATTTGGCATCGAATGGAGCAAGACGGGGCCAACTCATTCGCAAGTTTGGCAACAGAAGCCGAGTCATGCTGAAACTAATTTGATCCTGCGGCTTTGATTTACCTGAGGTTCTTCTTGTGGCATTAAACGAAATGCATAGGCCTCCTGTGTTGACTGAGACCAGTTTTGGTCGGAAATCTGCGGTCATAGTCTGTGCAGTCACACAGTGGAGGAGACTGAATATTTACTTCCAGTTCTGCACAATCTCCGCGTCGATGCTTGTGAGCATGCACCGACAAACCAAAGTTCAATTAACATATCTGACCACATTCTGAACAAATGTGTCCCGCTCGCCTATTCTGTGAACTGGTAGATGCCTGAACGGAGGCGATGGCAGTATTTTCATTTTCCTGATCGAGAGTCATCAGTACGTTGAAACCGGTTAGATTGGTTGGCCCTATCTGAAGTTGTTGAACGCCTAGTCAGTTAATGTTTGCCCCCGGATTGCCTAGTTGGTAGGATGAGCAGGTGGTTCAGCTCACCTAGTGTGTATTATAGTCATAAGTAGCCTGTGCATCCTACCCTGAATTTCACTCGATTCCAAAATACTTTGGTCACAGTTTAGATCATTTTTGTAGCGTTGTCAAATTCAGAGGACACCACAAATTCAGTGGAGCTTTAGGTTGATCTGGCTATCGACCATTTTGTCGGATCACTGCCCATTAACTGGAGTACCGAGTGAAGGTGTAGTGAAAGAGCAGTATATATCTAAGAAAGCACCGCAAATTTTAACACCGAACTTTGAAAAAGTCAGAGGTCATTCTATCGTATTACTAGGCAGATGTGGACAGACCTCCATTTTGACTAAATATTTTTCATTTTCTGCAGAAAAAGAGAAAGGAGTGAGTACTGAGCTTTGAATCCAGGGGGTTAGTGTGGCGTTTACTCAAAATTCCCATATGTGTAGTATGTTCACACTTAATTGGATTTATTGAATGATGCCAAGTTGCAAACCTCTAGCTACACTTCCGCCGAAACAAAAACATTTTCGCTCACAAACTGCATTTGTGCAGTCGGGTACTGAATGTGCTTTCAGCTTCCACCTCCATATAAAGCAACCAAACTGCCCAAATACTGACCAGTGTGAACACAAAAGTGGCTTGATACATGACGTGACGTCCGTCCAGCATCGGTTGAAGCTTTCTCTTGAATTTCTGTATTTGCTACATGGAGATGTAGTGACCGGCGATCGTGTAGCTTCTCTAAGGATCCCGGCTGCAACCGTGTTTTCCTGCTTGTTTCTGTACACATGATTCTTTGTATGCCTGCAACAGGAGGCCTGATATGAACTCAGTGCCACTTTCTACAGTCGTGCAACTAATTGCACGCAGTGAATGCTTGCTCCTTTCCCAACGACTCGTCTATTATTCTATTCTTCAAGGTCGTTTAACTGAACCCTTTTCGAGCGTTGTTTAACGCACTCGAAGGTTCCACGCACTTTTCTCCTGGCGCGCTTTTGAGT